>BHFT01017071.1:0-44599 GCA_004320025.1 Laticauda laticaudata
CCAGTAATTCACTTAACAACTTGCTGACTTCTAAAACATTGTTTCAATCTCTTTAGGTATCTGGCGGTAGATTAGCATTATGTAAAATACTGTTTAACTCTTTCATCATCAATATATTCTTGTGTATTAAGTTTCCATAATAGTCTTGTATGATTTCCTTCTTCTCTTACACCATAGCAAACTTGGCCTGCGTCATCTATTAATTGCAATATTTCCTTGATCTTTCTCCTTTCTTCAATTTATATGCTAACCATTCTACCTGAGTTTATTTGCATCTTCAAAGTAGTTATGTTTTAGCACTCTAAATTTTTCTGTGCTAATTCTTTATTTTTCTATATAGACCCATTTTATGTTTGCGTTATATCCATTTTTAACTTAATGTCCTACTTGCTGTGGCATTTTCTGAACTCTTTTCAAGTCCTTTATACTCATCCTCTAATGGCCTTAGAGACTAATCTTGTTTCATGGTATTTTCTTTCCTTGAATAATTCTATTATCAAGGCCTCTTGCATATGCCTTTCATTCTATGTCCCATACATTCTGGATTGATGGATCTTCTTTTTTGTTTTCTTCTAAAAAAAAAGACCAGGTTCTTTCTCCATTTTCATACTCCATTTTCTGCCATTTTCCTTTAGAATAGTATTATTTAACGTCCATCTAGATCTTCTTCTTTGTCCTTTCCATTTAATTGTCATTGGATTGTGATCTGCCCAAGTACTTTGTTTCTTCAAGTGATGCTAACCATTCAAAATCTCAAGAAAGAAATACTTAGGACTCTTTAAGTTAGAGAAAAGATATATTGTTAACTGAAAATGAAGTGGTAAGCAAACCAATAGAATTCTGAATCTGAGAAATTGCGACAGCGTGAACACATATACAAAGTGATGGAAATGTTCCCGCCCCCAATAGTTCAGATGCAATCTTCCAATTAGAAGTCAGTGAATTATGATCATGTGGGCATCTTCAGGTGAGTTGATGAGCCTCTGTCCATTTGACCTTGGCATATTTTGATAAACTGCGTTTCAGTTGCGCAGAGCAAAGAAGATAAGTGAGAAATAGAAACTAACTCTGATATATGCTCCCCCCCTCCTCATTTTACACAACAGAAAAAATGTAAACATACTCCAGCTCAATTTCCCAGACTCATCCCTTCCTCCCCCCCCATTATTATGACAGCTGAAAGATAGCTAAAGCAATAGTAGAAGATCTTGAAGGCTACAGTTTCAATGTTACTTCTTGAATATTGGTTAAACAATTCTGTTGACATCCATATCATATGCTATCTCTGGACCTATGATAAATGTCTATTTGAGTAGAAGGTGTATTGTTTGGTTTTAGCATTTTTCTTTCTCTCCGTGTATCTTTTAAAGTTTATTTCATCTACCATTTTAAAAAAAGATTTAGGGGATCCTTTCTGTTTTGCTTTATTGTTTTTTGTGCTAGTATGTCCCATGTTTATTGTCTAACAATTCCAATTAAAACTTCCCATCATAAACTATATATTAGCACCAGTCCAGGTTCAATTATTTTCATATGTAAATTTTTTATTAAATTCTTCTTGATTGTCATTCGGGCGCATTAGATTAGCATATTCAGGAGTGTTATTACACTATGTCCATTATTTCTCCCATTAGTATTCTTCGCTGTCATCAGTATAAATCAATTTTCGCTGGGATATCTTTAATGTATCAAAACCACTCCTCTTTTTCTGCATTTGTGTTAACAGAGTAAATATTTTCCCAATAATATTTGGCTGCTATTCAACAATTGTTTCATATTGCTTTTTAATATGTACTTCTGTAGGCAGATTATAATCAAATTTTAATTTCTCTAATTTATGAAAGTTTTCTCTTTTAATTGGCTGCAGTTAAGCCATTTATATCAATTGTAATCAGTTTTTTCTCTTCCATGATTATTATTTTGTAGTTTAGGGTTTAACAGCTCTCGTCGATCTTAGTTCGCATTGTTTCCTTGGAGCTTTCCTCCTTTCCACCTACTGCACCTTCTTCATTTTTCATTGTCGTCATTTGGAATTCAGTTCGTCACTTGGAATTCAATTTAGTGAAAATTTCTTTTTCTGTCTCTTTCCTCTTTCCCTCTAAAAAATCTGATATAAATTGATTCAGCTTTCCAATTGAGTCAATTCTATATCTTCTGTTCTTGCCATGTAGCAACTATAACCTTCTGGGAATCACCATCTATAATTCACCCTTTTTTAAGTAGCATTTTGGTCAGGAATCGGTATTCTCTTATTCATTTCTTCTCACTCTTCTGGGTACTTGTTTCCAAGACCACAATCTCGATTTCAATTTTTCTCTCTTGCCACCTTGCCAATAATTTGCGGTTATAATGGCTTTTCCCTTTGTAAATCTGATGCGAACTTCTCTTGGTAGGCTATTTCTCATTGCGTACCTTGTGAAGACTCGAAGACCTCAAGTATTCCACCCATCATTTTCTCTTGCAGCTTATTTCCAAAGCTTCAGCAATATTTCTCATCATTATTCTCACGTCTAGGTTTGTCCCTTTTCTTCCTCTATGTTTTGGAATCTAGATAAATTCTGATCTGTCCATCTCCCATCTCAGCATACCACCTTTTATCTTGTTCAACCACAGTAATCTGTTATCAATATCTCCAATCTTCTTTGTCTCCTTGTTTTATCTCTTCTTAATTTTTTGAAATCTCTCATCATACTTCATACATCATTTATTGGATGTTCTCCACCTGTTCCATCGGTTTTCCCTACGTTCTTTGTTCGGATATTCTCTGTTTTCTTTTCAATATTCTCTGTCTTGTTTGAATATTTGAATTCCTTGCATAATCACTGCCAGAGGGTCACTTTTTCTTCTTTCTTTTTCTTGCGTAACATGTGTCTGTATTGAACGTGTCCTCCAGATGGTGGGAGAAGAAGAAGTGAAATTGAGGACCCAGGGGCTGTTAATTTTTCCTACTTATTTTGAGAAATTCAAAATCTTCAGGGTTCTTCTAGGCCTTAACTTCCAATGTGAAATAACCAATTACAATTCGCAAAAAATAAATAGTAGGAAAGAAGCCCAAAACAGTATAATATAATAATAAAAAGAACAAAAATCTTCAGGTTCTTGTATATCTTTTAATCCAACTTGAATTGGCTAGATAACATGTTAAAAAATTTAAAAATGAAAGGAAAAACCTATAAAACACACGGCACACACAAAAAGCTTTAAGAAATCCAAAAAAGGTGGAAAAGTGAAAAATAAAAAAGCCTAAAAAAAAAAAAGAAGAAAGGCGAAAATTCTTCAGGTTCTTCAACACCTAATCCAATTAAACAGGTCTCAAATATTAAAGGAAATGCAAACAAGAAAAAAAAGAAGGCCAGAAAATAAACAAAAAAAAGAAAAAATCCAATTATGGAAAGGTAGATAGAAAAACAAAAAAATACCAGGGAAGGGGAGGAAAAAAAGACTACTCCCTTAAAAAAAAAGGAAGAAAAATCCATTAATACTAAGGAGCTTTTCCTTTGAAAAATAAAGAGCAAGCGAAGAAATTTAACTTCCAAACGACAAAAAAAAAAAAAAAAAAAGACAACTTCCAAAGGCGCAGAAATCCAAAATAGCCTATTTACAAAAGTAAACTGATGAGGAGGGGAGCGCAGCTAAGAAAAACTTAAAAAGAGCACCACTGCACTTTGTTTAATTATCCAAGGCTCTTGTTAATAACTTTCTTCTCCAGAAGACCTTTATCACCTTTTCTTTTCCTATAAGCTTCAAACACCAGACTCCCAGCTGTTGAATAGAAACCAGAAAGCACCTGTAATAATCTCTCATATGCTCTTCCTCTATCTTATCAAATAGCAATGTAATTTGAAAAGAAGTCTCAGTTCTTTCTCAGCTTTGTCTGGACAAAAGAGAAAATAGAATAATTTCCAAACCTCTAAGTTGGCAGGTGTTACAAGTTTCTTTGCTTTCACTTTTCCCTCTCCTTTTCACAAGCAAAATATAATAAGAATTAATTAAAAAAAGAAAAAAGTATTTTAAAAAATAACTAAAAGGGATCTCTAGCTTAAAAATATTGGTTAAAATCAAAAAGGATAAAAAGAAGAGATTTAAAAGAAGAGAAACAAAAACCAGTCCCATTTCAAAGTATAAGAATTGTGTTGTAAAAAATATCAGCAATGAGGAAAAAAAAATTACTTTAACATTCCTGTTTAAAATCGCGCCCGCTTAGTCACTTCTTGTCAAATACTTTGTACGATTCTTTCTTTTCCTTAGCTGGTCTTTTTCAAATCTTAAAAATAAAGAAAAGTTCTCCCAACCAGCAATTTCTCTTTCCATTCTTTGTTTGTTTTTGGAGCTGGTCCCAACTTCACAAGCTTTATGGCTTGCCTCTTTGTCGCATGCAAGAGACGCTTTCTCCTAGATCGACCTAGGGACTTTGGCAGTATCCTGGGATTGACAGGATGCGCTCTCACTTTCCACCATCTCTTTGGAACAGTTTAGATCCGTTTGGACCATCCAAGGAGCAAAGATATTGTGCAGCATCTCAGACCTCCTAGATCACCATGCTGTATCCTCATGACCCAGAAAGCAAATAATAACGATGTATGGAGTAACTTGAAGCACTCAAGAAAGCAAAATAATGGAAAAGCGCCCCCAGGCCCAGATGGACTTCCCCGCAGAATTTTAACAAAACATTCAAGAATTGTTGAACCTTCCCATTGCTAGAAGGTTATGAATGAAGTTTGTGTTACCAGAAGAGCATACCTAAAATCAGGGTCAGACAGCTTATATTACACTTATTCCCAAAAGAGATGGCTGATCCATTAATAATCAAGAACTAAAGACCTAATATTTCTTACTAAACAAGATTATAAAAGTTTTGCTTCAAATATTGGCAGAAAGACTTAAAAATACTTGAACAATTTTATCCATCCTGATAAAAATGGATTTCTGCCAAAGAGAACAAAATTAAAGACAATATGAGAGTTAACTCTGGAACACTTTGGAACATAAATGAGGTACATCCTGAAAACGAAATGGCTTGATATTTTTAGATCACAGAAGGCATTTGATAATGCGTGAATTGGGGATTCACCTGTTGTTAACTGCTGAACAGATGGCTTTGCGCAAAAAATGTATTCAAGCAATAGAAAGCTATATATAATAAGCAAACAGCAAAGGTAATGATTAGAGGGAGAAACTAACAGAGTCTATCGATATAAGACAAGAACAAGACAAGGGTGCCCACTATTCATCTCTGTTGTTTTGTGTTAACCTTGGAAGTGCTAAATAGAATATTAAGAGATGAAAAGAATACAAAAGGGATGAAAATTAAAAAGGGAAGATATTTAAAAATTGCAGCATTTGCAGAATGATCTGTTTTCATTTAGAAGATCCACTAGAAACAGCATCAAAACTTATAGAAAAAGATAGAGATATATGGAAGGGTGGGCTGGCTTGAAATAAAGTAAAGATAAGACAAAAGATCTGTGACAAAGAAATTGCTATCAAACAAAAGAAAGAACTTGGAGATCATTTGAAAATCAGCGTCACGAATAAGATCAAGTAACTTGGCGGATATACTTTGCCAGCCAAGATGCAGTACGTCTAAAAGGAGAAAATTATATCAACACGTTAAACAGGCAGAATAGCACTAGATTTGGTGAAGTGGCGAAAATTTACAACTGTCATTAATAGGGGAGAATATCAACAATCAAGATGAATAATATTATCCAGAAATTTTATATTTGTTCCAAACCAATTCCAATTTTAGGCTTGGAAAAGATTACTTGAAGATTTTAAATAAAATTGTGTTGAAATTTTATATGGCAAGGTACGAAAGTGAGAATAAAAATTAAAACTTTTGCAAGATGCTAGAATAAGAGGAGGATCTTGGTTTGCCTCCTTCTGGGGTGTACTACCAAGCTACAAATTTGATTTGGGTTAAGAAATGGATAACATAAAGAAATACTAGATTGGTTGACACGCGAAATGAACATGATCTGTTGCTTGGGTTGCATGCTTTTTTATGCGTATAAAAGAACTAAAAACATCAGGGGTACTTTAGAAAACATTTATACCAGAGTTCTCTGTAGTTTAAACTGGGAAGAGATTAAAAAACAATGTTATTTGAAAAATTCCAGTCTGGCTATCGACTATTGAAGCATTTTCTTATCCTATAATATACAAAAAGGAACAAACAGTTAGATATGGGTGAAATATTGAATGAAAAGGCTGAAACTTAAATCTGTGCAAAAATTAGAGGAACAAGGTATAAAGATGAATTGGTTTTCATATGCGCAAATACATTCAAGGTATGACAAAGATTCTGAAACAGAAGGTATATGATAAATTGACTGACTTAGACAGGATTTGGACAGGTGCTGATGAAAAGGTGATTAAAAAATTGTATGGATATTTATTAGAAATTAAACTAGAAGAAGAACAAGTTAAAGAAACTATGATTGCTTGGGGGAAGAATTTTGGATATGGGATTGATCTAGAGAAATGGCAAAAATTGTGGTCTTAAAATTATAAAATAACAATATCAACAGCATATAAAGAAAATTTGTATAAGATGTTTTACAGGTGGCATTTCCCCCAACAAGAATAGCAAGAATGTTCAGAATAAATCCGAAAAATGTTTGGAAATGTCATCAGACATCTGGCTCATATTACCATATGTGGTGGACATGTGTGGATGCTAAAAAACTATTGGATTAAAATCCACATGTGGTTGGAAAAAATGACAAAAAAGCATATAGATTTGAAACTAGAATATTTTTATTGGGAATTTTACCTGAAATATATAGTAAAGACTTGAAATACCTGATTGTAAATGTATTAACAGCGGCTAGGATTATATTTGCTGAAAACTGAAAAAAATGAGAAAGCACCATCAAGGAGGAAATCAAATGAAGGAAATATTGGAATGTGCTGAAATGAGTAGATTGACATTGAAATTAGAGACAAGATGATAAATAATTTTATAAAATTTGGGATCTATTCTACCAATGGTTAGAAATAAAACATAGTAATGAAATATGTAGATTCTAGAAAATAATAAATATATAAAAGATGTATTCTTTTCTTATATCTACAAAATGATTTTAGGAATAGATTTGGGATGATAATAGGAACTGTTATAAAAACAAATTAAGTAAAATATGATTATTTCATGAAACATGAATGAATAAAATATAAGTCAAATGATTGATTACCACCATTAATATCAAAATGATATTAATGTATTTAATATTTGATTGAAAGTACAAGAGTATATACAATGTAATTGTAATTGAAGAGTACGAAATGGAAGCACAAAACAATTTTGTAAACCAACCGGCACACTGTATGTATATATATGGAAGATGACTTGATGTTTTTATGTTTTGTTTGTTTGTGTTTGTTTTAAAAATCAATAAAAATTTTAAAAAAATGAAATAAAAAAAATAAATAACTGTGGCAAGAAAGGTCATAAAGTAGAGCCAAACTCATTTAACAAATATCTCACTTAGTAACAGACATGATCATGATCACAAATCAAGGACTATCCTGTATTTATGCTGGGGATTGCACATTACCAAAATGACTCTGTTTTTGTTACTTGCATATACTTTTGGGAAAACTGTTTTCAGAGTTAAAGCATCCTGGTGCCCCTTAGTGGAGGCCTTCTTGCATCTTCCCTCTGCTGTGTTGTGTCCCAAGAGTGCAGCAGCTGCGTTGCATATATGATGCACTGCCACTTGGGAGCTATATGTTGTTTAATTATTACTTTTCTTCACCTCAAGGAACTACAGCACTTTCCCATTGTTCAGAGCAGTCCATTATTAGATCAAAACAGATAAATGTTATTGCCTTGGGTAAAGTGACTTTTTAAAGGAGGAGTGTAATAACCTCCTTAAAAAAAACCTTGGTCCAGCTGACGCAGCTGGTAGCACCTTGTAAGGGTCCCTTTCCAGGGTTTCAGGAGAAGATGGCCGACAATTTTGAAGGCGGAAGAGGGCTTCATGCCCCATGGCAGATAAAATGGTAGAACCATATTCTAGGAGAAAGGAAACCCTGATTTCAAACCTCCACTGCCTTGTGGCTATATCTATTATTGGAAAAGGCTTCAGGAGTCGAGGCAAACCCCAGTGCTGGAATCCTGGAAGCAGTTCGTGACTGTGTACAATCACGTTCTGTTAACTCCTGTTACACAGTTGGAAGTAATCGTATTCGCTCTGCCATTCTATTAGACCAGGGGTAGTCAACCTTTTTATACCTACCACCCACTTTTGTATCTCTTTTGGTAAAGTTTTCTCTAACCACCCACCGGTTCCACAGTAATGGTGATTTATAAAGTAGGGGACAAAACCCCTACTGCCCACCATGAAAGCTGGAACACACACTAGTAGGCGGTAGGGACCAGGTTGACTACCACTGCATTAGACTATTTCAGTGACGTGGAGAGCGGGGAAATCTGCTGCTTGGGTAACAATTTATCCTCCATATCAAATTACCCAGGCCTCGTGCTCTGGAGAGGACACTCCAGCTTTGCAAACAGCATTGAAACAACACGGGAAGTGGCAGTTACCAGTTTCATAGCACGATACCATAGCCTCTTGAGACTGAAGGATACCAATTCAGGATAAAGTGACTTAATTAGTGAACCAATGAAATCCGATGAAAATAGTGTATAGACTTCTGTGAGGCATTTGACAAAGTAAACCACAATCTATTTCTTGGTAAGATAGAAAAATGTGGGTGAGACTGCTTCACCAGTCATCTCTGCCCCCACTCCAGAAAGGCCATGAGGTGGCAGTGTTGCTGTGCAGACGGATGCAGTGTCTGGGCAGCTGCCCTGGAATCCAGGAAGGACTGATGCCTTCAAAAAACACATCTGCCTGCACAGGTGAAGCTTCCTTCCTGCTAGTTTCCATCATTTGGGCAGAGCCATGGAGTTTCTGAAGCTCTCTTGCTACAGCAGAAGGAGATCTGCAGCCCCCAACCCAGCCAGGACCCCAAAGGGTGTGTGGAGTTATTTTGATTGGCTGATGAATTCCTCAGACACCTGTATCTTGATGGTTGAGAGCCTGTGAGGGGAAGTACCTTCTATTTGAGGGAAATAGGATTTCAGGAACTGGAGCAAGCCTTCTCCTTTCTCACCTGGTGGTTATATTGTCCTTTGCCCCAAATTTAATAGAGAGCTGGTTGGTTCTGAAAAACTGACCCTGACCTGCTGCCAGGCACTTGCAGGTTTAGTTTGGGAAGAGCTGCCAGTTCAATATTCCATTATACTTATTTACATAACCTCAGGATGTCAAGAGTCTTTCTTTCTAGAATATTTGTCTCGGTGAATTGGATTAAAACTCTGCTTACTAGTGAATAGAAAGTTACTTCTTGACCTCTGCTTGAGTTCTGCTTTTAGCCGTTCAAGCTAAAACCTGCCTGAAAGATGCCTGAAAGGTGGGTACTGTACCTGTTGCACCAGGGCTCCTGTGTCTGGTCTTCCATTGTCATCTTTGTACCTGTGAAAACTATCCTTTCCAGGACTCCTAAGTAAGGGGAAGGACAACATTGTCCCTCTGGATGTATGGAAGCCACTGGAAGAAGACAGCTCTAAGCACAACACATTGTTCAAAGCCAATATTTTGAACTGTCTCCTGGTTAAATATCTGCTTCTTCCTAAAATGGTAGCTGATGATCTAGGTCTCCCTGTGCTCAGATTCTTTTGGGATCCTTCTGCCTTTTAATTAAAAAAAAAAAGCAGGCTGGGCTGCTATTGGGGGTAAACATGAAACAGATCAGCCTGCCGCCCAACCTGACCCTCTGTTGTGGTTCGCTGGCAGCCAGTGCAGATGGAATCGGACAGTAGGGAAGAACGGGGACCAGTCCAGAAGTCTGGGGAGGATTCAGACGAGGGTCCTGCATCCGATGCAGAGATGGGGCTAGGACCATCTGGGAATTGTGTGCTGACTCCAGACCCTCCAGAGTCTGGCAGCAGTGAGGCAGAGGAACAAGGGGAGCCTTTTCCCAGTGTGTTTGCACAGAGCTGTTAGAAGGCAAGAGCAGCTGAGACAAGAGGGGTGACTTGGTAGTAAGGCTTGCAGGTGATTGCCCCTCCCCTAAGGTATAAAGGAAGTGCAAAGGTAGATAAACCTTTGTAGGAAGCAAAGTCTTTGCTCTATTTGGATTAAACCTTGAAACTCTGTGTGAACTTTGTACTTTGATTGGTTTTTTTACAGTTAATTTGGCACTTTAGTTGTTGGCAGCAATTCAAAGGAGAGAAAGGTGGGTGCTTATCTTGAGGGACTGTTTGGGAATCATTATGGGCTGGGAATGAACATAATTCCCAGTGTTGAAATAAAACAAGAGTTGTTTGGACTAAGCATGTGCTTAATTACAGTCTCAGGAAGCTTTGATCAGAACAACCTCCACAGACCCTTTTCCAGGTAGCCAAAGAAGACTGTGTTGCTTAGCAAATGGATATGTTCATTCAGCCCATATTACAAGGATGATAAGCAGAATGGTTCTCAGGCACTTAAGACTGTCAAGTACATTTTATGATCCTTGTAACTCCTTGCACTCCATCAAAAGTCGAGACACCACTTCCATTCTTTTAGATTGGGGCACAACAGTTAATTTCACAGTTGTGTAGTCGAGTAAATCAGTTTAGATTACCCACTGTTATTAGATAATTTTTCATATTTCCAAATGGCTAATGCAGAATCACTTCAAACTGTTCCTGTTTTGCATCTTACAACTCCTCTGTGACTGAAAATAATGGAGCATGCAGAATGATTATCGCTCTATGTCACATTTCCCTTTCAGGTCCCCATAGGATAGGGCACGTACTGGCTGCAAAGTCGTAATCCACTGGGAAGCTTTCCCATCTGAAAAAGTGACATCAGAACCATTTCCTGGCATCTCACCCTTTTCCTCCTCTGTCTCCTGCACTGCTCTCTAAACCTCCTTTTTTGCCAGAAAAGGGCTGGCTGAGGTTTTGGAGAAAGAGGAAGCAGCACCCTTGTCTCCTCCCTGGACTGGTGATTGCACTATCAATTTGTCCCAAAGGTGCTTTTCCAAAATGCAACTGGACTTTCTTGTTTTTTTCTTTGAAATCATTTCACTTCTCATCCAAGAAGCTTCTTCTCATCAAGAATGGTCTAAGAATTATTTTTCCCCTAACTCTTTGGGCATATATATAGAGTTACAGTTGGATGGCATTTTTTTAAAAAAATCATCTTTTGCTTGAGGAATACATAAAAAATGTTTTAGAGAAGGGGTGTCAAACTTGATTTCATGACTGGGAAGGCATGGCCAGCCTGATGTCACTCGCATGGATGGTACCTGTGGGGACCAGGCAGAGTTGGTCAGAGAATCCAGGGCAATGGTACGTTTCAAAAATTTTCACCACCGGTTCGGTGGGAATGGCTTGGCAGTCATTCTTTGCATATGCACACACACTTTGCGCATGTGCACATGCCAAACACACACTTTGCACATGTGCAGAGGCTTTCTGACTTACCTCCTGCAATCCTGCACTCTCCTGTCACTTCAGCAGCTGCTGCACAGCAATCTGCTGTGCCACGCAAAGCAGCTGTCAGATCTGTGTATCTGCCATTCTTCAATGGAAGAAGAAGGGGGGGAAGTTGGTACAAGTAATCCTTTTTGATGTAACCTGAATATATTAAATCTTATATTGATTCTGTATAACTTGCACATGACATACAGCTGGAGGATTGGAGCCAGATGTTTAGAAACTTGTCACCTCTTGAAGAGATAACAAGATGAGAAGGGACCATAAAAATTCCAGCTCTGGAAGATACTCTTGGGAACTCTCCTAAGATACGTTCGCAGAGAAGGGGAGGGGGGAATTAATATGTTGGTTCTTTGTTTGACTAAATCGATATTTAAATAAGGGGAGGGATTCTAACTCCCTTTATCTATTATTGTGTGCCTGGAAACATCTTAGACTCTGCTTTGACTCATGCTGGGATTCACTCCCTTTCAATAAAGGATTCCTTTTGAAATATCTAGCCTTCAGAAGTTCATTCCTTTCAGTTGAAGGGAAAAAGTCCAGTGCTTACATAAGGTGCACTTCAAAAGCAGGAAATAAAGGTTAGTATGGGAGCCCAGGTGGGTAGGTGGGCCCAACAGCAGAGAGTTGGAGAGAACCATTTCAGTCTCTACTGCTCACTGACGCTACCAGCTCGGCAAAACCGGTCCAAACTGGTAGCATACCACCACTGATCCAGGGGTTTCTGATGGTTGGGCGGAGGTGGGTGGGAGGTTAATTCAGTGAGATGAGGTGAGGCAGAAGGTGGGGCAGCTACAGCCAGAAACTATCGGCCATCCTGAGCTCCCTGCCCTTTGTTGCAGGGTGGTGGTGGTTCTGGCTGTAGCAACAGCCTGCTGGCTCCTTAGCTGGACCACGCTATGGCTCCAGAGCTGCTGATCATCTCCTTGGTTTCCTTGCAGGTCTTGTCCTTGGTTTGCATGTGGAGTGTGTTTCCTCATGTACCTGATGCACCTGGGCTCCGCTGTGGGCTGCTGCTGCCCCCCTCAACTGCCCCCCTCAGCCTGAAGGAAGTGAAGCAGTCAGCTAGAAAGGCCGAGTACGTGGTAGAGTATGCCCAGGCCCAGCAGGCAAAAGATGGCCACCATGAGCAGGAAAAGCCAGATCCCCATCAGTGCCATGGCTGCCCAGGCCCAGCAGAGAGGCACACAATCCTGACAAGGACTGGGAGGCGATGGCACTGAAGCGGAGTATACCTAGACCTCCTGTCTCCAGAGTTTTTTTTCCCCTTTGCTGGTACTTTCTTAAAGGGGAAGGGTTGTGTTAAGCTTTTTACATTGCCTGATTTGTAACTCCAGGTTGAAGGTATTTTTAACCTAATGATTGGTATTTAGGGCAGCTTTTTGCAAGCAAAGAAGCTTTTTGTATTTTTGTACAGGGAATTCTTGACTTACAGCAGTTCATTTATTGACTATTCAAAGTTACAATGGCAGTGAAAAAGTGACTTTCAC
Organism: Laticauda laticaudata; assembly: GCA_004320025.1. Taxonomy (NCBI): domain Eukaryota; kingdom Metazoa; phylum Chordata; class Lepidosauria; order Squamata; family Elapidae; genus Laticauda; species Laticauda laticaudata. The sequence continues at coordinate 12,988 of BHFT01017071.1, forward strand.
ACTTACAACTGTGGCAGCATGGCCATGATCACTAGAGGCCAGGCAAGAGGAGCCCCTCGATGTGAGTGATGTTGAGTTGGCCACATCCACTCAGTCACATGATCACCAAGCCATGCCAAGCACAGAACTGGTTGTTAAAAACATTAAATCCCACCCCTCTGTCTCAGCATTTTTTTTGTATTTTGCTGATCAAAACTGGACCCAGTTTTCCAATTGTAGTCTTACCAGTGCCATTTAAAGCAATACTAAGACCTTGCATAATCTTAATACTATCCCTCTGTTGATGCAAATAGGATTGCATTGGCAGCTACAGCACTTTGCTGGCTCAAAATTAAGTGGTTGTCCACTAGGACTCCTAGATCTCTCTCACAGTTGCTGATGTTAAACCAGGTACCTATTCCATACCAATGCAGTTGGCTTTTCCTGGTAAAATGCAGGACTTGACTTTTCTCACTGCTGAATTGGGTTTTGTTGGATAGGGACCAGTATTCAAGTCTGTCAAGATCCTTCTGGATTGTGAGCAGAGATGGTATTCAGCAGGTTCTGACCAGTTCTGGAGAACTGGTAGCGGAAATTTTGAGTAGTTTGAAGAATCAGCAAATACCCCCCTGACTGGAGATTTTGCAGTATCCTTCCCCTGCCAGGCCCACCAAGCCACGCCCACCAAGCCACGCCCACAGAACTGGTAGTAATTTTTTTTGAATCCCACCACTGATTGTGAGCCTATTTTCCAAAGTATGATCTGCAAATTTGTTGAGTTCCTCTTCTATCCCCTCATCTAAATCATTTTGAAGATGTTAAAATGTACTTGGCCTAAAACAGTACATTTTTGGCACCAAGCGCCCAAAGTGTGCACGTGCACTCCCAAAATGCAACCCCCATGCATGTGCCCTGCCCCTGCGCATGCACCTCCGAATGTCCCCATGCATGCGTGTGCACTCCCCCCATGCCTCCACATGTACCTGTGACCCCTGCACATGTGCCCCACCCCACACATGTACATGTGATCCCCATGTGTGCATGACCCCCCTGTGCATGTGCACATGACCCCTGTGTGTGCCCTGCCCCCCGTGCATGTTGGGCAGAGACCTAAAGACCAGCTGGCCAGAGGGATGCTCATGCAGCATTGTGGCAGAGCTGAGCTGGGGTGATAGCTCATGTGCTCAGAGAGAGGTCTCTGCATGCCACCTCTGGCACACCTACCTTAGGTTCACCATTACATGCCTAAGACATAATCTCGGGGTGCTCCACTGCATCCATTCTTCCATGTAGATGTGCTTTCTCCAGGTGTATTGCTCTGAACCACTTGATACTGCCCCCTCTAACTGCACTTCAGTCAAGGTGATAGGTCCTTTACGGAGGCAAAACCTATGATTTTCCATTAACTGGAAGTTCTAGATTTAAACAACCTGTCCAGTATTTGGCCTCTTGGGCTTTGGAAACTTTCTGGGTCACAGCAGGTCCTCTACTTCGGTGATCACCAACCAGTGGGCCGGGGACCACTGGTGCCATGAGAAAATTTTGGTGGTCCACAGAGAAATGTTCCCCCTCAAAGCAATTAATACAGGCTGCATGGAAACAAAAGGCTGTGCCGCTCACATGGCCTGCGGGAACACAAGGCTTGCATCGCTTGCATTGCAAACAACATGAGGTAGAGAGGGGAGAGGGGAAAGGGAGGAGGGGGGAACTTGTCCCACTCGCCCAATGCTCCTGGCCTGTCCACCAGGCTGCTTCTTTCCGCTTTTTTCTTCTGCTTTTGGCTGCATGTAAGGAAAGCAGCAAAAGTCTTTCTTTCTCTCCCCAAACTCCACCAGAAATGAATCTTTGGGACCCTACAAGGCCTCCTGCTCCAAGAGGCTGCAATGGTGCAACAAATCTCACAGACTCATTTCTGGCGGAGTTTGGGGAACAGAAAGAAAGACTTCTACTGCTGCTTTCCTGGCACGAAGCCAAAAGTCTCCCTCCCCACCCCCTCTCTCCCTCCTCTGAACGGAGCTGGAGATGGTATCCTGCAATCCCAAATAAAAGAATTATGTTGGTAGGAAATTGAGATGGGGAATTTTCCTGGAGACTTTTTGGGGATTTTCCCAGGGTCTCTGGTCCACGGGATTTAAAATTATGAGTTTGGTGATCCCTGAGGTCCAAAAGGTTGGCAACCCCTGGTTCAGAGTGCTCCTAACATGGTCCAGCCTGACAAAAGAAAACTGTTTCCCCCCCCTCTTCCATCTAGAAATATTCTGTTCATTGTCCATTGCCAACTAAAGCAAAAGAATATATACCTGAATATTACACCTTGTAAAATTCTCTTCTATCTTGCGGTGACTTGAGACCTCCACAATTGTGGCTGTTTATTATGGCAAAAAACCTTGATTTTTCTCTTTCTGTCTTCTCCTTTTCCACCTGAAGGCTGTGTAGCGTGGATCACTTCTCAAAATCTCCCTCATTTCTCCTCTCATTCTTTTAACTCCTGCTTGGCTCATGGGCTTGAAAGATATTCTCAAAAGTCCTTTCTTTCTCATTGAACTGAATAATGTGTCAGATTCTTACCAATTACTAACTGCTTCATATTTTGATTGCTTTATTAGCATCAACTATTATATAATAAATTAGGTTGACTGGTTATTAATTATGGTTTGATTTGTTACCTCTGGAAAGCCTAAGCCTAATAAACAATGGCACAATGGGCCTGGACGAGCTGGGAAGGGTATTGAGGGGGTTTCCTGTGGCAAGCAGAGGCTTCTGAGCAAAAGATATAGAACATAGAATAACCTAGACCAACATCCCTGCACCTGGCAGGAAATCCTACAGTATTCTGGACTTTTCTTTGGGCTTGATCGGATCATAGAAAGAATAACAGAACAGAATAACAGAGTTGGAAAGGAGCCCAGAGATCCTCCAGTCCAACCTCTGCCCAAGCAGGAGATATATATCATTCCAGGCAAATGGCTGTCCAGTATCTTTTTAAAAGCCTGCAGTGATGGAGCGCCCACAAATTATGAAGACAAGCCATTTAACTGATTAAATTGTTTTAACTGTCAGGAAATTTCTCCTTAGTTCTAGGCTCATTCTCTCCTTGATTAGTTTCCATCCGTTGCTTCTTGTCCTGCCTTCTGGTGCTTTGGAAAATAGCTCAACCCCCTCCCCTTCTTTGTGGCAGCCCCTCAAATATAGGAATATTGCTATCATGTCACTCTTATTTCTTCTTTTCATTAAACTAGACATACCCAATTCCAGCAACTGTTCTTTGTACGCTTTAGCTTCCAGCTGCTCTTCTCTGCACTCTTTCCAGAGACTCAATATCTTTTTTATGTTATGGTAGTCAAAACTGGATGCAAATTCCATGATGACTTTCTCAAAACAGAAAGTGCTGTGAAGGAACAACAAAGACTATTTTTCTGCTGTCAACTTACAAAAAAATTGCTTTGGGGGCAGCTTTGTTGAAATGTCTTGACCTTTCTCAGCCTTTGTCTGCAGCAAACAATGATGACACATTACAAGTCTCTCTCTCTTTTGGAAAGGAATGAAAATGGCTGGGGCCTTCTTTCCTATATTATCTTCCCGTTTCCAAGGCAATAAAGAATGCTTCTGATCCAGTTCAGTGGTGGGATTCAAATTTTTTTACTACCGGCTCTTTGGGTATGGCTTGGTGGGCGTGGCAGGGGAAGGGAAGGATACTGTAAAATCTCCAGTCAGAGGAGAGATTTGCTGGTTCTTTGAATTATTCCAAATTTCCGCCACTGGTTATCCAGAACTGATCAGAACCCACTGAATCCCACCTCTGGTCCAGTTGTTCTCTTATCCCGGAGCATTTCAGTAATATAGCAACACCACCATACCTGCTCCAGCCTGCCTTTCTCGGGCCTGCTAATGGCTTGCTTGGAAAGGACAAGTTGTCCTATGGGGCTTCTCACCACTCACTCTCAAATGAAAGGATGCCAGATGGACCCTCTCAAATTGCCCCAATCCACCCATCTTTTAAGGAGGTAGAAGAAGAGGAAGTCCCTCATCTGAATTAAATATTAACTCTTCTTTTTCATTCCATTGGCAATTATGCTGACAGCTCTCTTGGTCTTTATTTCATTATTATGAAATCAAAGCTCCTTCAATGGCAGAGTTGAACAGAAACCTAAACAGTAGGAATGCAAGCCATAAGGCTGGTTTCATTGTTCTCTGACAGTAAAGGGCAGCTCTCTAAAATAAAATAAAAGTCAGCTAAACCCACTCCAAAGCAAATCCAGTTAAATTAACAGAAGCCACAACCATGGAAGGCTGAAGGCTGACAGATGGGGCCAAGTTGTTTTGCAATCCTCAATGCATTTCTTCTGACAAAGGGATCTGCTGAAGAAAAACAAATATCAATTCTAAATATCTTTTATACAAGTAATGCACCCACCATGGAAGGAGGGCATGTATTGTAGAAAAGTCAACTCAAACAATTTCCTCAAAGAACAAAGGAATGAAGGTTTACAAATGGAAGAGAAAAGTCAGCCCGGAGGGTCCCCCACCCCCCCAGGCAACAGAATGCTGGCATTAAGCATTCAGATGGCCCTTCAACGAGCCAGGGCTGAAAATACAATGCCTGGTTGGCAAGAAGGTTCCTCCTCAAAGTGTGGTTCTTCCTCCTCCTCCACTTTAATCCCCTCTTCCTAGAGGCTTGACAGGCAAACAAGCCATCAGGTGCAAGGGGTGGTGGTGACAATGTGTTGTGCAGCTGGAGAGTCTCTTCTTTTATGCCAGCTGGAACTCTTTTCAATGCACTTCACTTCCTCTGGCATTTTGTTTGGCCAGGACTAAAGCCTCCTTAGATGATTCAGCTTGAAGTTGCAGCAATTACAGATGTTCCCTTGACAACTAACATATAATTCAAATGAATGTGGTAACTGAGCCAGCAAAGCTCCTGATTGACATTGAAATGGAATCTCATCTTGTCTTCCCTGAGATCCTATTGATGCTGTGAAAGGAGTGCAGAATCTCATCTAAGGACAAGGTTGGGTGTGATTTATTTATTGCAAGGTTTTTATGGTACTTGCAGATCTGTTTCTTTAGGATCTCCTCTAGAAGCTTCCCAGGGGTCAATGTCTGACTATTCTATAGTTTTGCTATAGATGTTTCATTTCCCCCTTTTAAAGGTAGGGACATTGGCTTTTTTTTACTTCATCTTAGAGATCACACAGAAAAGTGTTAGTTTTCCTTTCTATAGTTTGTGCTATCTGCCTCTTCTTTCATCATGACCTCACCTTTGTTTCAGATTAGATATTTATTTATTTGATTTCTATAGCAGCAGAGGTGGTATTCAGCCGGTTCTGACCAGTTCTGGAGAACCAGTAGTGGAAATTTTGAGAAGTTCAGAGAACCAGCAATTATCACCTTTGACTGGAGATTTTACAGTATCCTTCCCCTGCCACACCCACAGAACCGGTAGTAAAAATTTTTGAATTCCACCCTTGTATAGCAGCCCAACTTAACCAAGTGACTCTGGGTGTCTTACAATTCTAAAAATTATGAAACACTTAAAAATAATTACTACAATAAAAATAGCCACAAAATAAATAAGCACAAACAGCAGCCAAGATGATTAATCCACGAATAATGACAGGGCTCTTCACACATTCCGAGCCCTAAGCCTCAATACACATCCAACTTTTTAAAGCTTTGTGAAAAGATACCAGGTTTGTGGCCATTCTGATCTCTGAGGGGAGAATATTCCATGGAGCAGGAGCTACAGTAGCAGGGGATGAGGATATTTAGGCTGACCCCTTGGCCATGTCTCCTTTGCTCCCAGCCACCCTCCTCAGCCCATTAATAGCCAGCTTTTCTCCTCCGCTGACCTTCCCCTGGCCAATGCATCCTTCACCCTTTGTCTCTGCCCATCTATCAGACACTGTTTGACCTGGGCCTTTGGCTGCATGGGACAATAGCCCCCAGCCAATCAGGTGGCAAGCAGAAGAAAGGGGGGCAGCATGTGATTGACTGACTGGAGCTGACTGACTGGCAAGCCGTCTTTGTGAAGGCCCTTTGAGACCGTGTCTCTGCCACCCCAGCGAAAACCTGTGGGGCAGCTGCAGCACATTTAAAAAAAATCTCGCATTGCATGCTGCCCTCTCAGCACCATTGCTTCTGCTTGCCATCCAGTTGGCTGGGAGTTATTTGTCCCAAGCAGCCAAATGCCCAGATCAAACAGTATCTGGGTGAATGGACAGGGATGAAGACCGAGGGGAGGAAGGCTAGGGGCCTATTGGCCAAGAAGAATGGCTGGGGGAGGGCCAGAGGAGGAGGAAAGCTGGCTGTAAATGGGCTGAGGCAGGTGGCTGTGGGTGAAGGAGGTGCAGCCAAGGGCCTGTGCCTAAATGCATCTGGAGTCTCTGGATGGTTGGCCTTGACGGGGTATAAACAACTCCACTCAGCAGAGTACAAACCTCCCTTCCAGTTCTCATAGGATTGCTACACAGCAGCTCACTTCTCTAACCCAAATGCCCAAGCCCCCCTCTCCCTCTTTTTATGGCAGCTGATAGCAAGCATGCTGCAGAAACCCATGCTGAAGAACCCACAGATGACATTGTGGTCATTAAGCTAGGTACCCACATCATCATCTTGCTTAACAATAATAAGGATTATTTCTTAATAATCCTGGCTCTCCCTCTCTCATGCCCTTGTTGAAGACTGACTCCGAGGGAGAGGAGGAACAGCAGACAGGGAGTGGAAGTGTGACTCTAGAGGTTGTGGAGGAACCTGGGAAAGGGCACAGGCTGGCTGGGCAGTCAGAGGAGGACCCAGGCCCATCTCCTCTCCATCCTAGGGCATATAGGGAGGAGAGGATAAGGGAGAAATGTGAATGGTGTGATCTATGGGGGAAGAAAGGGCCTTGATCCCCTTCATGGGCTACAGCTGTGAGAACTGGTTAAAAGGATGGACTGTGCATGGGCTAGTGGTGGAAACAAAGCGTGAAAATATGTCTAATCTGTCTGTTCTTACCTGACTTTGGCATCCTTCCCAGTGTGTATTCCAACATCTGTGGGAGTCTTCAAGGCCTTATCTTGCCTGGTTCCCTTCAGTGTGGTTTGTGTTGTTTTTTTCTATTTATAATTTATAGGTATTTTTAGTTTAAACAGCATTTCCTCCTTTTCGTGACTGTTTGTAGGGGAGTTTTTTTGTCTCCAGTCGAGGATATTTGGAGTTTTGAAGCCAAGTTGAAGGAATTAAAGGGACTTCACATGTTTTTGTGCCTATGCTATTTTTGTATCCCACCTTGGGTCATCACACCCTCTTGCAGTTGTTAAGTGACTGCATGGGCCACTGAGCAGAGCACATGGTGCCTCAGGGGGTGCAGAAGGCCCTGGGAAGCCTGATATAGCCTATGCCAGCCTCCCAGGGCCTCCCCCACCCTCCAAGCTTCCCTGGATCCCACAACCTGGGTCCATTTATGTCTCCCAAAGGTCACCTTAACGAAAGAGCACCTGACTGATGCAGAGGGAAGCCTTTTACACATCACACACTTCTTGAAGTGACTTTCACTTGAGGTATTTATAGGGTATTGATTACATTGGACTAAGATATCTGAACACGGAAGATTAATAATATCCAATCTATTAATGTTTAGTGTTCAGATATCTTAGTCCTTTAAACATAGGAAAAACAGTTTATAACCAATGTTGACTCTAATTTTAAATGTTGGAGCTAATAACCATAAGACTGTTTAAAATTTAAATTTTACATGCAAAGCCAAACATAGCATTAATAAACAACTGCAAATTACATCAAAATATTTATTCTACAATAGAGGTTTCTGTCTTAAATTGAATTCTTAATACAAAGATATCCACTATATTCTGTGCATACTGAGAAAAGTAAAAATACACAAGAAAAGAAGGAAAGGAAAAGGAAAAGAAAAGACAAAGGCGGGGGGTCGGGAAACTATTTGTGCTTCAACTAATTTGCAGTGTTTTGGAAACATTTAGGATCCTTAAGGCCTAGTCCCACTGGCTGATGGCACACAAAAACATATGCATAAAGTACACAGCCGGACGAGCAAAAAATTTCGGGGGGTGGCTCCATCTGTTGTTACCCATCTCTTCCAAAAATTGGTGAATAATTTGCATAAAAGTAACGCGGAAAAGAATGGGGACGTGGGTAGTATGTTTCATCAGAAGCCTAGTGGGATGAAAAGTGGATGGAATAGTGATTGACACCTCTGAAGGGGTCCCGGGGGAAATTTTAAATGGATGCATAGTGGATGGGGCGGATGCATAGCAGTAGAAGCGCGATGCATCACAAGGACACCTATAGGAAACAAAGGGGATGACCGCCGCAGAATGTATATCAGATGCAAAGCATTCATGCACATGTGGGGGTATGAATTGCGTCCACTCCGCGGAGTATAAAAGGATTGCAGCACCATGCAGTCACATACATGGCGGAAAGACATACTGCCACATTACATTGCTCTGTCAGGACACATCCGCATGGTTCATCAGATCAGGTCAAAGAAGAGTAAGTCCGTGCCCTCGCATGCCCTGGATTAGAGGCAGACAGATCACCTGCCCTGAGTCACTCTCTGAGCTGCGCGCTGCTGTGTGAAGCGGATTAAGGCCCAAGCCTAATGCCTTCTGCTAGCCCCGTCGGTCAAACTCCGCCTGAACTGCATGCATCGCTGCTTGGGGACTCAATAAGGCCCTCTTAAGCACTAGACTTGCTCTGAACACCGCGCAACTAACGCTCTACGCTAAGCCTTGAAAGCCCCTGAAGCAACTCAAGCCCTTGATGAAGCCCCTGAAGGCCTCTGCTGAAGCCCCTGCCAGAGAGAGGAAAGAGGCAAGGGAAAGAAGAAGTGGAGAGAGGAAATAGTACCACGTTACTGAGGATCATAGAGGGATGTAGGGTGCTGGAATGCGCTGAGGGAGAACGAGCTACTCTGGAGAAAGGGCACAGGACTGTATCAGGACACCAGAAGGAAGAAGCAGGCAGCTTGGAGAGAACAAAGGCAAAGCCGTGGGGTAACACTTGCAGAAGTACTCCTTGATGGTGGAGCACATTAGCACACCTGGATATGGTCAAGCTCTACACCTCAAGAAATCCAAGGCGGCAGACTGCTTTCAAACTCACTGACCCGGGGGAGAAGTAGTCATGGCCAAGTGCAGTTTCCTGGAGTGGTAGATCCAGACGCTGTAACAGCTCATCAACATGGAGGTGTGTTTTTCCATAACATGAAGTGATGGAATGCATGAGGGTCTTCATTTCTCAGCTCCACCATCAAAGCTGGTCATACAGTCCAAACTCCATTTCTTTCTCACATGAATCGCATTCCATCGACCCACAACAGCTCTTGGACTTCTTCCTCTCTTCTGTGTAAAACTTGCATACAGTCTGAACAAGGTTTTGTTCTGGTTGATGAATGGTGCACTATCATATGGACTGTTCTTCATCCATGGTGCAGAACAATTGATGATGTTGAAGACCAAGACCAAGGGTGAAGAGGTCTGTACACCAAGGCTGCCGGACTCATACTGAGATCCAGATGATTTTCTTCCCCTTTTTTATAGAAATTAATTGGTTGTCCACGGGTGTTCCTTCTACATACTCTGGACATACTCCAGACATCCTAATATATATGAGATACATCCCCAGATACAAATGTTTTGTCCGTTTTTAATACTTTATATACAAGATGCATACGCTTACATCCTTTCTATTTCTAATGTTGTGTAGACGTTACTGTGTACCTTTTGTTTCCATTCCCTCTTTCCGTTTTCAGCTGGCATGCGGCATGTGAGTTGAGGGGATGGCCAGAGGATGCAGAGAGGATACAGCGGACATTTAATGGATGATAACGGACAAAGAACGTTTGTTGCCCGTATATGCCATGGATGTACATCGTACGCGGCAGAAAGTTCATCCATTCAAAAAGTTTTGCGCAGCTCAAAACTTTTTGCACGGATGAAATCACAGTGGACGGATGCTCGATGGATAGAGCATATGAAACACATATGCAGTGAGTACACAACAGATGCATAACATTTTCCAACGGGTGGCAAGCTTTTTTTAATGTTTTAGATCCTCTTTGCATCTGTAAGTGCAGTGGGACCGGGCCTTAAGAAGCAAACTCTAAATGTTTATGTTCAAATTATATGTGAAGGTTTACACGAACCAGCTTTATATATATTTGCTTTTGAGCAAGAATATAAGGATGGGAAATTACCAAAACTTCATGTAGATGTGCTATAGATTAGTAACACAACAGAATAATGTCTCTTTCAGAGCTATCTGTTTTTTTTCCTTCAAAATTGTAGGCACTAATACAGTGTAACAGAATGGGAAGGTCTTCTTATCCAGCAGTTGCCAACTGGTGGGCCATGGCCTTCCTTAGGACTGAAGTTCTATTATTCAGTGCAGACTCACGGCAAGCAAATTTTATGTGACAGACTGAGCTAGCCACTGATAGATCGCTGAATGATTCTGTAAGCAACTCAATCTGCCTGCCTGCTTTGCCTGATTTTGGGTAGAAGGTGCTCTTTTTTATAAAAAATTCAATATTTATATAAATATTTATAATATTTACATACAAGTCATGCCCAGCCAGTCATGTGACCCACAAATTAGGCCATGCCCACAGAACCAGTTAATGGTCCCTGGGATTTAAAATGATGAGTTTGGTGGTCCTTGAGGTCCAAAAGGTTGGCGACCCCTGTTCTAATCCAACCTCCTGTCCAAGCAGGAGACCCTACGCCATTCCAGACAAATGGCCACCTCATTACATCAGTGCATCCCACCTGATCAAGCAGGTAAGGAATATCGTGGATCCCATTAACCCAAGGACTCTGACTGAGGGGGTCCAGGAAGAGGCCCTTCCTTATGGTCATCCCTATCCTGTGGAACATTCCCTCCCCCACAAGATGAAGTAGACCCCCAGGCCCTTCAGAAATGTGTGAAGACCGAACTTTTGGTTGTGCTCCTGTTGCGTCGGAGCAGAATCTGTGATTGTGCGTGGTTTCGCTTCCACACTCGCTCATTGTGCATTAATTCTGATACTTAATATATTCAGATCTTTACAGTCTTTTATAGATCAGCTATGGATGGCTGTAATTTATTGATATATGTTTTTGTGTAAAATACATATATTGCATGGTTTTTTGGGGGGGCGTTTTTAAGTTCTCTCCATCTGTCTTTACTTTTTTTGCATTTACTTATTTATATGCAACATATACAAATAAATAAAAGGTAAGTAAAAGAGTAAAAACAATAATTATTCTTAAGAAAATATTTGACATACAGGTCGTGCACAGTTTAAGATCACAATTGAGCCCAAACTTTCTGTTGCTAAGCAAGACAGTTGTTAAGTGAGTTTTGACCCATTTTACGACCTTTCTTGCCACAGGTGTGAAGTGAATCACTGTAGTTGTTAAGTTAAAAACATAGCTGTTAAATGAAACTGGCTCCCCCATTGACTTTGCTTGTCAGAAGGTCACAAAAGGAAACCACATGACCCCAGTTAATATCTAGTTTCAGTTCTTCTCTTTATACTTTTCTCTGCTTTTCTCTGGCTGGAAATTAACAACACAGCATTGACATGGACATTTTTTCAATAAATGGACTATAAAATCTCATCCCCTCCCCTGGTTGAATGGGAATTTCTCTTCGAGCATCATGTAATACTCTTCTGCTTCAACCCATCAAATCGGGTTAATAGTTTTACTATACTAGAATGGGAATTCCCATATACTAGAATGGGAATTCTGAATTCTGGAATTCGGACTTCCAGCCCCCATGTGCTTCCTTAAGGCTAGGTCACTCTGGCCGACAGATGCAAAATGTATGCAAAAAGGACACAGCGGACGAGCAAATTTTCGGGGGTGGCTCCATCCGTTGTCATCCGCTCATGTTCCAAGAAAGTGGCAAAATTTTGCCATAAACAGAACGGAAAAAGAAGGATGGTGGGTAGTATGTAGCAGGGATTGTTAAAAGGGATGTTCATAGGAAGCCTAGAGGATGTATATGAGATGCAAACATTCCACTGCTCATCCTTTCTATTCCGTGGCTACTAAAGGCCTGTCACACTGCCGCCAACCGGATGCCAAAAGGACAACAACGGAAGAGAAAAATGTTGCATCGTTGGTTTCCCAGCGCTCAAAGGGGCGAAAAATTTGCATAAGAGATTGAAGCGGATAACACGGAAAGGAATGGACGGCGGGGAGGGACCAAGCAGAAACGGATGCAAAGCGGATGCGAAACGGAAGCCCAGCGGATGGGAACGCATGGGAGCGATGCAGGCTTCGGGGGGTCTCAGCAAAGGCGGATGCCGGAACGGAAAAAACGGATGCAGAACGGAATGCACAGGCGGTATTAAAGCGGTATGCAGAGCGGATAGCCTAGAGGATGCAGTCAGCGGAACGCAGAACGGATGCTGGAGTTAATTGCGAATGGCGGGGGGTATGCATTGCGGCAAGCACCTCCCGGATATAAAGGGAAGCAGCTCGCTGCGTGGCCAGCATTTCCGAGGAAAGACCTGCTGCTTCATACATCAAAGTCGCTTGCCTGAATGTCTGCCTTCCAGCCTTCTGCAGCCTCCCTGCCAGCCTGGCCTCCCAGCCTCCTGGGTTAGGACCACCCTTCCAGCCTCCTCCCAGCCCTCTGGGCAGCCTCCCTGCGCAGCCTTGCTGGCAGCGCTGCCTGTTCAGCCTCCTTTCCAGCCTTGCTGGCAGCCTGCCTTCCAGCCTGCCCTGCCAGCCTCGCTGCCAGTCCTCCTGGGCAGCCTCCCTTGCCAGCCTTGCTGGCAGCCTGCCTTTCCAGCCCTCCTCTGCCAGCTAGTCTGTCTGCCTAGCCTTGGTGCCCTGCCTTCTGGCAGGCTATCCTGCCAGGCTTCCTGCAGCCTTGGGTGCCTGCTCAGCCTTTCCTCAAGCCCTCCTGCCATCCCCAGCAACCCCCACAACCATGGGGAAAGAAGTGCAAAAGCCTCAGGAAACCTGCCGCCATCCCCTGGCAATGAGGGACAGGGCCACCCTCCCGTCCCCTGGCCCTGACTATCTTCTGCTGGTCTTCTGCTGCTTGGGCTCGCTATTCAAACTTGCTGGAGCTTCTGCTCTAGCGTGCTCCTTGGCAGTGGTGCTTCTGCTGCATACTCTGCTGAAGCTGCTCCTGGTCCTTGCTGGTCCTGCTCGTTCTGCCTCGTGCTCCTGGTCGCTGGCTCGTGCTGCTGCTGCTGCTCGTGCTCCTGGTCTTGCTGACCCTGCTGTGTTGCTTACTCTCTGCTGCTGCTGATCCTGGTCTTGCCTGCTGCTGCTGATCCTCTGCTGCTGGCTGATTGTGATCCTGCCCTGATGCTGATTATGATCCTGCCTGGTGATGCTGCTGCTGCTGCTGTTTTGGTGTGGAGGAGCAGCCCCTACCACCGCCTGGGAGCCCTCTGATGAGGGACCATCTGGTCCTGGCAAAGGGAGGAAGAGGCGTAATGCCGGGACGGGAGAGGAGGCAATACTGCATCGAGGAGGAACACGAGGATGACGGGATGGAGGTGCTGGCAGAGTGGTCATTTGTAGGAGCAGAACGACTATCTGATGGCGGAAGGGCGACACCGGCATGTCAGGACACCAAAAGGAAGCAGGCTGCTTGGAAGAGAGAGGGCAGAAGTTCTGGGCTACACACCTGATGTGGCTCTCTCGCTGGTGGAAGCAACCATGCCACCACAGCTGTACGGGAAAGCTGCACCTCAAAAAAATCTGGTCAGGCCAGCGTTAAGCCTGACGACAGAGAGAATAATGAATGGCGCCAAGTGCAGCTTCCTGCGAGGGTGGAGGTCCGCCACGAGGAGCCGACCAGGAGCCCATCTGTCTACCCTCTCTCTCCGGCGCCTGCTGTACCCAGTCCTCTTGGCAAGCCGAAGCAGTCCAAGTCCCTGTCTCACAAGCCAGGTTTCATGTGGAGCGTGCCAGGCGGAGAACCCCGGGCAGGTGTGGAAAAGTGTGGTGCGACGATCGCATGAGTGACTCCTGGCGGGTGGACAGAGAGGAGACATTGAGGTCCACCGATGACGAAGCGCACTCACCCGACACCTCCGCTCCACAGTAAGGCAGAAGAGCCAGACGGCAGGAGGGGCACAGCACAATTCCTGGTGGAGATCGGGCGAACCATCCGCACCAGCATAGGTCTCCTCTGCTCAGTTGGTCCCATCGGAATCCTCCTCCTCAACCGCAAAGCCCTTTCCTCAATTACGTCAACCAGACGCCTCAAGGAGAGGCGGATCCCCAGTACCAGGTGGTGAAGGAGAGGATCATCACGTCTGCTTAAAACAACCCCTCCCAGATCAGGACTGAACCTGCTCCACACCCAGTCCAGGTCTGCTCCTTCCACCCCAGGCTGATGACCCTCCCATACCAGGCTTCCACAGCCCCTCACCTACCAGGGCTGATCAGCTACCCGGGAGGTCCAGCAGCAAAAGAGCAGCAGCCCTTTCCACATGCAGGCACAGCATCGGGCAGACAGCCACGACAGCGATGCCAGCCACGCAAATGATGCCACGCACGCCAGTCCTCACCCCGCTGCAGACCAGGCAGCCCCACTACACTACTTCTTCCCGCCTCCACAGCCAAACCCCGGCCTCAGTACATCTGTCCTCAGTACTGGGGCTGACACCCCATGGCATGGATGAAGGATCTCTCAGGCATCGCGGGGCTGAGCCAGCTCTCCGAGACCTTCCTCAACACACCATCCCCTGTTGTCGTCTCGGGACCAGGCACTCCAGCAACACCTCAGACCAGCACTGCAGCAACACCCACCTCCAACAGCACCGTGCACCCTAACATAATACCTTAGACTGGCACACACCTCCGAGTGACCAAGAGGAGTGCCAAGAGACTGGCTGCCTGGATATTTGTGGACTTTATTTGGACACTTGACTTGGATCATGTTTTATTTACAGCTTGTTATTAATAAAGTTTATCTTTGTTCACATACTTGCTTCAATATTTTTTTTATAAAGTCTGGGTGGAAACTTTTAGAAATGGTTCAGCCTTTGTATGCTTGTGGGATGGGTTAAGGATAGCTGTGGATGGAAGGGATTACCTGTGGATGGTTAAGATAGCTGGGGATGGGAAGGGATACCTGTGGGATGGTGAAGATAGCTGTGGATGGGGAAGGGATACCTGTGGGATGGGTTAAGATAGCTGTGGATGGGAAGGGATACCTGTGGGATGGGTTAAGATAGCTGTGGGGATGGGAAGGATACCTGTGGATGGGTTAAGATAGCGTGTTGGGATGGGAAGGGATACCTGTGGGATGGGATAGATAAACCTCCAGTGCAAGCCTAGTGGGACTGGATGGTTCACCCTCCCAATTGCCACCCCTATGGCCCTTCATTATCAATAATAATGTAAGCATTGATCCACACATTTGAACACAAACAAAACTCTTTATTAACGCCTGTTTCATTGTAGGCCAACCCAACATACATGGCCCAATCTCATCCATGTGATGAAGAAGGCTGAAGGAAGCATCCTTTAAGCATCTACCATCCTGTCTTGCCACTCCACCACTCCAGCTGAGGAGTTGCACCAGTGTTTCAGGAGGTTGCGCTGCTTCTTCTCGCCTCACGTGAGGCTCTGTTGGGCCCTTGCACACCCTCAGTGTCTATATAAGGTTTCGCCCTTGCCTCCATTCCCCAGGCTCCATGTCCCCATTGCCTTGCTGGAGGTCCACAAGCCTGTTCTGCAAGACGCTGGGTAGCGGGTGCACATAGAGATTGTGCAGGATGCAGCAAGCTTCCACGATCTCCTCATGGTCTCTGGGCGATGCTGAATGTTGGCTATAAGTACCTGGAACCTTTTGGCCAGGATGCCAAAGGCATTCTCCTCCACCCGCCTTACCCTGGACAGTCATGCAGTTAAAGATCCTCTCTTCACGGTGAGGTATTTGGAGGTGTAGGGCTTCATGAGGTAGGTTGTTAGGAGAAGGCGTCATCCCCCACGATGAAGTAGGGCACATTCTTGGGTGTCGTTGGGCAGGCGGGTCTGGATCTGGGAAGCCACCATGAGGTTGCTTTCCAGCCCCTCCTTGAGATGACTGGCATTGTATACCTGGGCATCTGAAGATGAGCCGTTGCCTGAAGCATCGATGTACATGAATCTGTAGTCAGCATCGACCATGGCCGAAGAGGATGATGCTGAAGAAGCTCTTGGAGTTGACATAAGTGGAGCCTGAGTTGGTTGGAAGCTTTGCAGCCACGCTGCTTCCCATCTATGGCTCCAACGGGTGTGGGGGAAGTTCACACTTCTGATACCACTGCTCTGCAACTTTCTTCCAGCCTTCTTCAGTGGAGGGTACTGGAGGAGCTCCTCCTTGTATTCTTCTATGATGGCCGTGCACCACTTCTCTGACAACAAAGCTGATGGTGCTGGGCGGCACCCTCCAGCCGTGCTTCATGCTCCTGTAGGTGGTCCCTGAGGCCAGGTGGCGCAGAGTGAGTGTCACCTTGAGCCCAGGTTCCAGGTGGTCAGGAAGTTTGTGTTTGTCTTTGTCAACCTGGGTGTCAGGCACTGCACAAGTTCATCAAACAATGGCTGGAGGCATATTCATGAAGTTTTCTGGAACGCCGAGGGTCTTCGCTCCTGAGCTCCACCATCAGCTTGTCGTAAAGTACGAGTACTGTGCTCTTCTGGTGAACCATCTTTGGAGCCAGACTTTTTTTGGTGCCTCCTTTTCTTCCCGTAGTACTGCTCACAGAGACTGTAGATGGTTTCGCAGTGTTGCAGAAGGATGTGGCTGCAGAAAGGATTTTGTCGCAATCCACGGTGGACATGACTGGATGCTGTGGAAGAGGAAGTCAGATGGAAGGCTGCCAGAGGTCTGCACAGCTGGGCCTGCTGGTCTGCAAGTGAGGTGCAGGCGAGTTGCTCCCCCTTTTTATAGGCAGTATAGTGTCCCTTTGCATCCTCTAGGCATCCTCTAGGCATCCTGTAGACATCCTTCATATCCGAGATAGGTCCCCTCTGCGAACGTTTTTTCCGTTTAAAACGCTTTATTTCCGTTCTGCATCCGCTAGGCATCCGTTCTGCGTCACGTTCTGCGTCCGTTTCACTTCCTCCCTGGTTCCAGGCGGATGCGAGTGCGCGGATGGGCAGCGCACGCTAGCGGATATAGCGGATGCTTAACAGATGCATAACGGATGCAGAACGGACAAATTGGATACATTTTCGCGCAAAAGTTTTAGGCAGCGCAAACTTTTGGAGGCGATGAAACGTCAATAAACGGATTGCTGGATGGATAGAGAGGAAGCCAAATGTGAGGCAGTGAGTACATCGCATTTTCGAACGGATGGAAAGTTTTTTTGTCCGTTTTACTTTCTCTTTGCATCCGTTGGTGCAGTGTGACACGGCCTTAATGCTGTGTAGATGTTCCGTGTACCTTTTGTTTCCTCCCTCTTTCTGTTTTAGCTGCAGCAGATGTGAGTTGCGAGGATGCCTAGAGTATGCAGAGAGGATACAGCGACGTTTAACGGATGATAAATGGACATAGAACGTTTGTTGCTCGTATGTCGCGGATTTACATCGTACACGGCGGAAAGTTCATCCGTGCACAAAGTTTTGTGCAGCTCAAAACTTCTTGCGTGGATGAAATCGCAGTGGATGGATGCCTCGACGGATAGAGCATATGAAAACACATATGCAGTGAGTTACACAACGGATGCATAGCGTTTGCGGATGGCAAGCTTTTTTGTCCGTTTTACATCCTCTTTGCATCCGTTGGTGCAGTGTGACATGGGCTTTATTCCATGGAGTCCTGTTTCAGCTTTTAGCTGGTTCCTTTTTCATTTCTTTGCAGCGAAGCTCACAATCCCTCAAAATCCCAGGACTTCTCTCTTATTATTAGACTCGTCTGTTTCTCATTTTAAAAAAGTTTTATTTAGCATTTTGCAAGCATAATGAAAAATGTACAAGATAGAATGATGTGATCCATAGGAAAATATGGTACAGATAATGCTCCCTGTTTATCCTTGTTTAAATTTGTTTCTTCAATTTTTTTTAAAAAATTATATTTACAATAATTCCATTCCACTTCAATCATGTGTCAACTAGGTATATATTTCTCGTGATTACAATTATAATGAAAACTTTCCTTATCAATATCACAATAATCACATTTTCTTATGAATATTATCTAATATAATATTATCTTATCTTATTGCTTTATACTGTATATACATCTAAGTCATATTAATTGTATTATTTTCTAACCATTGATAAAATAAATCCATACCATATAATATTTTGTTCCTTCTTTTTCTTTGATTACCAATGTTAATCTATTCATTTCTGCACATTCAAATATTTTCTCAATTATTTTATCTTCTGTCAGTATCTTATTGCTTTTCCAGTTCTCATCAAATGCAGTTCTAGCTGCTGTTAACACATGTATAATTAAATATGTTTTTTTCTTTGCTGTAACCTTCAGCTACCATTCCAAATAAAAATATTTCAGATTTCAAGTCTGTATGTTTTTTTTTGTTTATTGTATAGAGGTGGATTCATAAACTGTACAGATGCAGATAGATAACTCAACAAGACATCCATAACAAAGAACATTTATTAGTTCATCAGGTATCTTCATGACTCACATTTGTGATGAAGTTCTTCTTCAATCCTTTGTATACCAGCCTTGCAGTAAAAGATGGTTATCTCCCTACCCATCTCGTAGCGATCGAAAGAAGGTGCCATGAGTAAGAGAGTTCAGACAAAGAATGAGGAAAACTTACCCCAACCCCTCGAGGGTCAAACTAGTGACCAATCAGGATTACAGATGTGATCATGTGACATGAACTACATTTCCCAGGATACCTTTAACTACATTTACCATGATGCATTCCCTTAAGGGGACAGCTCATAATTCCTAAGTAATTATCCAATTCCCATAGACTGGCTGGAATGGCACAGTGTTATTTAATCATTATTTTCCAACCATGTGTGTATTTTTGTCCAATATTTTTTAGCTTCTTTACAAGACTACTTCATATGATAATATGTTTCTGGTGTTTGATGAGAGTTCCAACATTTGGCTGATTTATCTTTGACCATCTTAGCTAATTCTGCTGGTGCAAAATGCCATCTCATTTAAATTAAATATGCTGACTGGGGAAAACTGACTGGGGAATTCTGGGAGTTTTAACTCCAACCATCTGGAAGTCACCAAGGTTGAGAAACACTGCATTATACCAATACTGAAAATGAAACTCAAGTCAAGTAACAATTATTTAGATGAAAACTCAAACTTCTGATAAAGCAAACTCCGTATTAGAATCCAATAATTGTTTCAAATTAGAATGTATTTTTGCATGATTTCTTTTTGTATGGAAGTTATTCCTCATATCAGTGAAGCCATTCCAAGAAATAGAAGGTCACTTCTAATAGAAAGTATTTAAATCCTTGCATCCATAAGCATATTAGCATTGTAGGAATACAGGTAGTCCTCAATTTACAAGCACAATTGAGCCCAAAAGTTATATTGCTAAATGAGAAATTTGTTAAGTGAGTTTTGCCCCATTTTATGTCTTTTCTTGCCCCACTTCAGTGGATTCAAATATTTTTGCCACCGGTTTGGTGGGCGTGGCTTGGTGGGTGCGCTTTGCACACATGCACACACTTTGCATGCATGTGCATGCCAAACACACACTTTGCGCAGGTGCAGAGGCATTCTAACTCACTTCCTGCAAGCCTGCACAATCCCAGTCACTTTAGCAGTTGCCGCGCGGCATTATTCTGTGCTGCGCAAAGCAGCTGTGCTTCAAATTCAGCAGATAAATGTGAGTATGGGAGCCTCGGCGGGTGGGTGGGCCCAACAGCAGAGCGGTGGAGAGAACCCGTCTAGTCTCCGCTGCTTATTGCTCCTACTGGCTCGCCAGAACCAGACTGAATTGGTCGAATACCACCATTGCCCCACTTGTTAAGTGAATCACTGTAGGTATTAAGTTAGTAACATGGTTATTAAGTGAAACTGGTTTCCTCATTGGCTTTGCTTATCAGAAGGTTGCAAAAGGATGAGGCATCTGAATGTAAATCACATGACTATGGGGATGCTGCAAAGGTCATAAATATGAAAAATGTTCATAAGTCACTTTTTCAATGCTGTTGTAACTTCAGAAGGTCACTAATCAGACTGTTGTAAGTTGAGGACTACCTCAGTCCTCAGTATGGTTTGGTAAAATATAATTAATGGAAATAATGCCTTTCCAAACCTGTTCTCATCTTCTATGAACTAATATTCTTGAGCATTGCAACATTGCCACCACATGTGAAAAAAGTATCTAACCTGTTTGTTATTTCCAGCAATTATCTGGAAAAGATTTCTTCATCTTAGCTATGACTTCAGGTGGAAATCCCACCCTTGAAGCAAGGGACAACTTCAGCACCCCTGCAGACTCTCCACAGTTTAAGGCTTAGAGTGTTTTCTAAGCCAGAAGAACCCCCCCGGGATAGGGGGAGGTTTTTGAAATAGACTTTTGCTCCCTGGGGAAGCCGGGCACTCTGAAGATTGCTTCTTGAAGAAAAAGAAGTAATTTGGGAAGTCCCTGGTAGGGGCAGGGCAATAGCAAGTTCTCCGTGGAAGATTCAGCCACCGAGACAATAATGGACAATAATTTAATGGACAATAAACCACTTCTTACACACTTTTTTTGTTTGCATATTTACCTTTCATGTTGGGAGAGGCTCTCTCTCTCTCTCTCTCTTGTGGCAGCCTGTGGTATCCTTTTTTTGTGGCCTTTCCATCGTTTTTGAGACTTTGAGAGTTAAGATGGTGAGAGGGAGGGGCTCAGACAGCTCTAGCCGGATGTTAAGGTATTGAACAGTGGTGGGATTCAAAATTTTTTACTACTGGTTCTGTAGGCATGGCTTGGTGGGTGTGGCAGAAGGATACTGTAAAATCTCCAGTCAGAGGTGGGATTTGCCAGTTCTCTGAACTACTCAAAATTTTTGCTACTGGTTCTCCAGAATTGGTCAGAACCTGCTGAATGCCACCTTTGGTATTGAAGATTTAATAGCTGACCAGCTGCTATAAGGCTGCTGTAAATACTGATGCAATGAGGATGAATCAGCAGGGTTATTGCCACTTTAAGACTGTCTATATAAGGGAGGCCATGAGAGGGCGTATCTTTCTCTTCTTGTGTTTTATCTTCATTGTAGTTCTCCATGCAGACTAACAAAGATTGCTTGCTTGCCTGGTATGTGCCTAACACATATATGTATGTATATAGCTGTCTTGTATATAAACCACTGTTAAAAGACAAAGCCTCTGTGTGCTGAGTTGTGTTCCTTGGCTGTGCTGAAAACACTCTGATAAGTTATGGGTCCAGTATAGAAAAAGGCCAGAGTGACTAGAGAGCCTAGAAAGAAGAGAAACCCAGTGAGAGTTTGCACCAGAGCCAGAGGGATTGTGTGACATGGTTTAATTGTGGTTAGTGGCTTGTGAAGGAAAACAGGCAACATGGTCATCAGTGTAATGGGAGGAGGTTTATTGCTGTCTCAGCTTAATGAGGCACTTTATTTTGGTTTTTGTTTGCATATTTACCTTTCACGTTGGAAGAGGCTCTCTCTTGTGGCAGCCTGCAGTTTCCTATTTTTTGGACTTTCCATCATTTTTGTGACTTTGAGAGTTAAGATGGCGAGAGGGAGGGACTGAGACAGCTGAGCCGGAACAAGAAGCTTGAGATCATCTGAAACCAGGCTTGTGGAATCTGTCTCTAGACTTCCTTTTGTAAACTTTGGTTTAAGCTTCCGAGTGAACTTTGCAACTAGCTGATTCAATAGATCTAGCTTTTGGAGTCTAAATAAGGAATTTTTTTCCTTTTTTTTTTTTTTTTGGTTTGAAGTCTGCTGTGCGGGGACGAACAGTTTCAGTTTCAGTAACTCCTGATTGGATAGCTATGGTCACATGCAATAAACCTCGATCTGAGCTTCTTTTTTTCTGTTTGAGGTACTTTTAAATAATAGTGCTGATTCACCACAAGAGGGAGCCAAAGGTCCACGATATTGCTGATTTGGCTGAAAGAATAATCTTAGTCCTATTAAACCCACTGAAATATTGGTTTCAACCTGCAAAGGTGCAATTTATAATTTTAAAAAGTTTAAATTTTACTACCCTACATCCAGGATGTCCACGAGAAAGAAGACAGGGAAGCTACCAGGAGATATAATAGACCTTTTAAAGCCATTTATTTACAGATGTACAGATCAACAGAGATGGAAGGTACCTGTAGGTCATCTAGTCCAGGAATCCTGAAACTTTTTAAACAGGGGGCCAATTCATGGTCCCTCAGACTGTTGGGGGGACCAGACGGCTGGGTGGGTGTGGCTAGGTAGTCATGTGACTGCGTGGATGTGGATAGATCATGTGATTGGGTGGGCGTGGCCAATTTAACAATCCATTAAAGAATACACACAAATTAAACTTCAATTTGTTTTGCTCCTTGGAGGTGTTTTATTTGCTTTTGTTTGCATGTTGCTCTTTTGGTTGAGTTTTTTTTTTTTTAACTAGATCATTTTTTCAATTGTTTAGGAGTCTAGTGATCCACTTCAGGAAACTCAGTTTTGCAGTAATTCTTCCCAGTCCCAAGGAGCTTACAATCAACAAATCTCTCTCTATCTCTGTCTGTCTGTCTGTCTGTCTGTCTGTCTGTCTGTCTGTCTGTCTCTCTCCGCCCTGTTTTTCACCTCCCCCATCTCCAGAACGTCATTGCAGGCCAAAATAGGCTAAAATGGCCATTTTTTTGTCTCCCCCACCTCCAGAATGTTTCTGCAGGCCAAAATTGTTGGCCTTAGCTTCCAGTTCCAGCCCATGGGGCTCCCAAAATAAGTCCTGTGCTCAGCCAAAGGGTGGGGGCAGCCTCGTGGTCCTGTGCAGGCTGGATTAATGACTTTGGTGGGCTGTATTTTGAGGACCCTTGCCCTACACCATTACTGACAAATGGCAATCCAGTCTCCTCTTGAAAGCCTCCAGTAATGAAGCTCCCACAATTTCCAAAGGCAACTTCTGATCCATTGGTTGATTGTTTTCACTGTCAGAAAGTTTCTTAATTCTAGGTTGAATCTCTTCCTGTTCAGTTTCCATCCATTACTCCTTGTTTGGCCTTTGGGTGCTTCAGAAAATAGCTTGACCTCCTCCTCTCTGTGGCAGCTCCTCAAACATTGGATGCTCTCCTGTCTCCCCTGGTCCTTCTCTTCCCTAGACTAGCCAGGCTCAGTTCCTGTAACCGTTCATTGTATGTTTTAGTCTCCAGTTGCTCTTCTCTGCACTTTTTCTAGGGTCTCAACATCTTTTTTATAGTGTGGTGACCAAAACTGGATGTAGAACTCTAGGTGTGGTCTTACTAAGGCTTTATAGAGTGGTATTAGACTTATCTCTATCTATCCATTTCTGCACATTATAATATTTTTTAAATTACATTTTCATCTATAGGGATGTCTTCATTTTTCTGTTGTACAAACATAATTCTAGCCACTGTTAACATGTGTAAAATTAAATATGTATTGTATTCCCTTTATTTATGTGGGTACCAATAAAAATATTTCTGGTTTTAAAGTTTAAATCTATATGTTGCTTTACCATTTTTTCTAACTTTGACACTACATACTCTGTCTTGAATAGCTACTTGAGTAGAGTACAAGCAGAGCCCCAATACTGAACCTAAATCATATATTCCAGTTTTGTAAAGAAAAAGAATTCAGTATTGCTTAGTGAATGTGCCTATGAATTTCATTCTTAATCTAACTTCTTAGATGATTTTGTACTATATCTTTTTTTGTATTATACATATCTGCATAAGGCTATAAAAAGCTTCAGTACATTTTTAAGATGCAAAGTCTAAAAAGCTTAGGTGACCAAACATGGCTTCCCCTGGCTTCTCTCTCTCTGCTATAGAGAGAGCATTCCATTAGGGACTATTGGACCAGGTAAATAGTCTTGGCTAGGAAAGATTTTTGTGCCACTACTGGCACAAAATTACAAACTCCTTTGGTTTGTTAATTATATTTCCATTTTAAATGTTTATTTTTTAATTAATTAATTGTAATTATGAAAATATCAGCCATTCTTTTATATACACAGTATAACATCTTTGTTATTAGTCTGTCATTTTCAAATCCACTTTCAGCTCTGTCTCAGTCTTGTCTGCTGAAACTTGTTCCTCTTCCATAACATCTTTTAAACACTAACTAACTATAGTGTAAAGTAACTAAATACTACTGATCTCTGTTCCTTGCTCGCTTTTGTCGCTTGCCACTGCCTTCACCACTCAACTTATAACAACAATCAAGTCCAAACCACTACATTGTTGAATTTTTTTTGCAGTACCTTACCAGGATGAAAAGATAAATGAATTTGGCTGCTTTCTTCAGTAAGAAAACAAAAGGAGATCCAAAAAAGTAACAAACACACTGTTGGAGTCTGGGGAATGCAGCACATCAAGTACACTGCAACCTGGGGAAAGCAGCAGCACATCAAGTACTAAAAGAACTGAGTTAGACAATGAAATAAACCTTCCTGACTGCAGTACAACAATTTTAAAGAGAAATATGATGGACTGGAAGTTTCCCAAAAAAAGTTATGTTGCAAGTATTGCAAAAGATTTGAGGTTTCCAGAAAAGAAAAAATTGTTCATGCAGCAAAGGAATGGAAAAATTTCCAGATTGAGCCATCAGGGAAGAATAAAGAGGTGCAGCAAGCATCTCTTAGAAAAGAATTGAAAGAGCATTTCTCATCTAAAGCTTACAATATTTGAAAAGAGAAGTTAAAGCAATGTTAGCAGGATATAATAAGTAAAGGACTGGATAAGATGGAAGGAACTTCAGTTCTTACTATGGAAGAATGGTTGCAGAAGCTGATGGAGTTGGCTGAAATGGCAAAATTTACTACTTTGCTGAAAGAAAAGAATACAAGTACTTTTGTTTCCACATGGAAACTGCTTCTGAACTTTGTGCTTGAAGTGGAAAAGAATGAAACTTTGATTTTGGTTTTACACATTATTCATAGATCTTTATAGAAATAACTGGTTCATACTGTTACATTAAAACAAAAGTTGTGATTTGTTGTTAATGTCTTATTTTATTGTAACAGAGAAAGTTGGAAGTCAATGTTACTTTTTCTTTTTCTTCCCCATCCTTCCTCACATTTCTTTCCTCTTTTCCCTTTTCCTTTACTGTTGTCTTATTTGCTTTTGTATCTGTATTTTATAATACTTTATAACTTAATAAAAAAGTATTGTAAAAAAAAAGGCATCCAAATGCCAATCACAAGGCTGTGGGAAATGCTGCAATGGTCATAATTGTGAAAAATATTTATAAGTCATTTTTTCAATGCCATTGTAACTTCAAACTGTCACTAACAGTTTGTTGAACGTTGAAAGTTGAGGACAACCTGCATATGGTTTGGTAAAATGGAATTAATGGAATTAAAGCCTTCCCAAACCTGTTCCCATCTTCTACAAATCAATATTCTTGGGTATTGCAGCATTGCAACATTGCATTCTTGGGTATTGCAACATTTTCATTGGTGAAAAAAAATATTTAACCCATTTGTTATTTCCAGCAGTTTTCTGGAAAATAATTCTTCATCTTAGCTATCAAAGCAGATATAATGTGTTGTAGAGCATCTTGCCAATCCAAGTTTGATGCTTAAAATAAATTTGTTTCTCTTCCTTTGAAAACATTACTGTTAAATCTCTGTAACCCTGTACAAATTTTGCATTCAGTCTTTCACTTTTTCAGATATTTCACTAGCAATTTACATTTTGCATCTAACAAAATGTTCAGTAGTACATATCCTTCTGTTTTCCTGAACTGATAGTTCAGCCAGTTCTGTGCTGGACTTTTCTTGAGAAAAGTCTTCCTATTAAATTTCCTGAATCAAAGAAAAATGAAAACATTATCTGAAATTTATAAAACAGATTTTTAATATAATCACCAGGCTACGTCCTAGGTGATTAATTTGTTTTGTGGGATTTTGTGGCCTTTGGATGGAACAGGTTCTGTGAACAGAAGGATTGCACTGAAGATGATTCCAATTATTTAGGATCTTTTCATATTTAAGTCCTGAGCTGAAGCAAGAGGATCTTTCTAACTGCTCTGCAAAATGAAATGTCAGAGAAGATTTTTCTTTTGGCACTTTTCTCAAACTGATAATAGTAGTCCCACAGACAATCACGTATATCTAAGAAAAGAGTTTTTACACCATATTTTGTTGATAAATGGTACCGAGAACCAGCACTTTTCACTCCCATCAATTTCAGTCTTCAGTGGGTAATTCACAATGTCACTGTGCCAACAATTACAGAAGAGTCATCTGAGACAAAAACAAATCTCTTAGCAGTGTCCTGAATTTGGCAGGCATTACAACCACCATTGCAATTTTGGCAACATATCTGCATATCTGGAAAGTGGCTCCTACATTGGGCAGTGGGAAGATTAATTGTTCTTGCAGAGGTGACATTTAGAAATACGGGGGTCCAACTTGAATCAGACATTCAAACTGTCTTTGACCGAGTTCAAATCAGTTCAAGGTCAGTGGCTGGAAGTTGAGATCCAAATTGCCAAACTAATGCAAAAAATAACTGAAGTTGATTTGACCTAATCTCATCCTTTTTAAACTTTTCACATTCCTACTGTTTCCTTATGAATAAATGCTGTACTAATTACATTTGCTTTGGCATCAATGCTCCACTTCTGGGGAGCAACTAGGGCTATACCTTCACCTGCACATCTCTCTGCCTTTACTAATAAAGGAGAATATTTGTAGCTCAGGGTTGAAATGGATGGTCCTTAATGCTCTCTAGGCTTGGTTGTTTTTTTGCAAAGGTTTTGTTACCCAAACTAAGATAGACTAGCAAACTAGTCTTGCACCAATAATATTACTAGTTTGGATAATGAAACATCTGCAAGAAAACAACCAAGCTAAGAAAGCACCAAGGACCCCCAGTCGTTGTCCTCCTTCTTCCCCTCTCCACAAAGCCCTTTGAGCACTGATGATACCTGTTAGGAATCTGTACACCGGTTAGTTGGGTTGGCAATATATAAACCAACAATGTATGTTTGTAGCTTTAAGACAAAATCACTATATTGATTTATACTATATTCCGACTGGTTAAGAAATTTGCAAATTACCATAAGAGGGTGCGAGAGATCATAGCTTGCTCTCTCTGACATTCTGTGGCTATCTAAGGTTCTCTGTTGTATTTATGCTGTGCTTATACTTTGATATCTTTGTTTACTGTAAGTGACAAAGGCAACCGGTAAGAAGGCTTTGTAATTGGATATTCTTTGGACTGTTAAACGTATATGACCTGGACTGTTTATTGGACTGTGCTATTTCTTAAAGTAAACTTTAACTCAATTTAGTATATCTGTGTGTGGCTGAATAATTATTTATAACTACTTTCATAAACGTTTCCATGTGCATATCCTTATTACTCAAGGGTTATTCTGTACATGTCATAGCAATACCTAGTTGGGTCATGAAAGGTCTGCACGAAAACAGCTAAGCTCAAAGAGCACCATGGGCATCTCATCTCAGCCTCTTTGGAAGGCCTTCAGTCTTTGGGAACATTATGCCTGAAAAGTTTACCAACACTGTTATTCATGCCAAAGCCCAATAATTCTACAACGAAACAAAACAAAGAATTGAAGAATTCCCTGCTGTCTTCCTGGATTTCAGCAAAGTAGAACAATTAAGAAATTAAAATAAAATACAATTTTGATAAAGTCCCTAGACACAATTGTCATTCTTAAGAATCTTTTTCTCCTTGATAAGGGGAGGTATTGCATGGATCATAAGCAGTTTTCAATATTAAGGTCCTGTTGCAAGGATTGGATATATCTGGTCTAGTGAAAAGGAGTAGGGATGGCATAATAGTCTTCCAGTATTTGAGGGTTTGCCACAAAGAAGAGTGCTTCAACTTATTCTCCAAAGCACCAGAATTGAGGACAAGAAGCAACAGATGGAAACTAATCAAGGAGAGAAGCAACGTAGAACTAAGGAAAACCTTCCCAACACTGAGAACAATTAACCAGTAAAATGGTTTGCCTTCAGAAGTTGTGAATGTTCCAACACTGGAGTTTTTAAAGAAGAGACCAGACCAGTGGTGGGATTCAAATTTTCTTACTACCGGTTCTTGGTGGGTGTGGCAGGGGAAGGATACTACAAAATCCCCATTCCCACCCCACTAACCTGCTTTCCAGCTCTGTTCTCCTGTGCAGGGCAACAAAAGAAGACCCAGCCAATCAGGACTTGATGAGAGGCAGAGCATAGATGGGGCGGGGCAGTGAGACGTGGGATTTGCTGGTTCTTCGAACTACTCAAAATTTCTGCTACGCAGTTCTCGCAGAACCTGTCAGAACGCGGCTGAATACCACCTCTGACCAGACCATGTGTCTGAAATGGTGTAGGGTTTCCTGCCTGAGCAGGGGGTTGGACTAGAAGACCTTCAAGTTCCTTTTATCTCTGTGATTTTATTGTTCTGTTAAGTCATGTAGATACAGATAGATAATCAGAATTGGAAGGGACCTTGTAGGTCATCTACTTCAACCCCCCCCCCACCCTAAGCAGGAGACCCTACACCATTTCTGACAAATGCAGTCCAATTTCTTCTTGAAAGTCTCAAGTGATGGTGCTCCCACAACTTCTGAAGGCAAAAGTTGTTTCCATTGTTGATTATTCTTACTGTCAAGAAGTTTCTCTCCTTATTTCTAGGTTGAATCTCTCTTGCTCTGCTCCATCCATTATTCCTTGTCTGACCCTATAGGGGTTTTAGAAATAGCTTGACCCTCCTCCTCTTTGTGGCAGCCCCTCAAATATTGGAAGACTGCTGTCATGTCTCCCTGGTCCTTCTCTTCACTAGACTCACCAAGCCAGTTTCCTGTAACTGTTCAGTTCCCCTTAATCATCCTGGTTGCTCTTCTCTGCACTCTTTCTAGAGCCTCAACATATTTTTTAGCTTTTTTGGTTGCTGCTGCACACTACTTGCTCATATTTAGCCGGTTTTCCACTAAGACTCCAAGAATCCCTCTCACAGTTACTGCTATAAGCCTGGTTTCCATCCAGTCTAATATGTCTACTTTTTGTTTTTTCTTGCCTAAATATAGGACTTATACTTTTCTCTACATTGAATTTCAAATTTGTTAGATAGGGCCCAGTGTTCGAGTCTGTGAAAATCCATCTGGATCTTGAGCCTATTGCTTGGGTTTTGTATTCCTGCTAGCTTGGTATCATCTGCAAATTTGGTAAGTTCCCTTTCCTATTCTTTATCTAAGTTGTTAATGAAGAATGTTGAAGAATACTGGGCCTCAGATGGAACCTTGTGGCATCCCACTGCTTCCTTCCTTCTTGTAGACTTAGACCCATTAGGCTATTCGTTGAGTTCAGTTTGTCAGCCAGTTTGTAATCCATCTTGTGGTGGTGCTATCTTCCCACTTTTTTTCTAGCTTACCTGAGAAAGTTGTGGTCTACTTTGTCAAATGCCCTTGTCTGCTAACTATATTGTCCACAAGTAAGTTTTTGCGTGGTGCTACCTAAATTTTATTCATTAATGTTGAAGAAATAAAATAAGATTGGTTTGGCATGGATCTGTTCTTTCAGCAAACGCCATGCTCAACTGCTAGTTTATTAACTTCACTTGTTCTAGATGTTGGAGATCTGTTTTTTTATGTCTTTTCCAGTATCTTCCCATGTATTAAAGTCAAGACTGAATGGTTTGGTAGTTTCTTGGTCCTGCTTTTTTTTCCCCTTTTTTGAAGATGGGAACCACAATCTGCTCTTTTCGCAGTCCCTCCTGGAGTTCCCCTGGTGCTCCAGAATTTTTGAAAGATGTGGTGTAGATGGTTCTGAGATGACATCTTCAGCCTCTTTAAAACTCTGGGATTGTAATCTGTCAAGTCGCCAGTGATTTGTGGTTCAATTGTCAAGATCAGACAGGTGTTCTCTTACGCTTTTTTTTTTTTTTGCTTATTTTAACTTTTAATTGTAGTCTTTCTTTTAGAATTAGGTTTTTGGAAGGTTGGGTTATTTTTTCTGTTTGATTGGGTGGCCTATAGTATACACCTATGGCCACATCGTTCTTTTTTTCTTTTATATTGACCCATATGCATTCAGGAGGTTTTTGTCATTGGTTTCATGCATTTCTGTAGCAATATAGTAGTCTTTTACATATAGTGCAACTCCACCTCCTCTTTTATGGGGTCTGTTTTTTTTTTAAACAGTTTGTATCCTTTTATCAGTGTGTTCCAGTGATAGGTTGCATCCCATCAAGTTTCTGTTATTCCAACTATATCACATCTACCTTCATGTATTAATAGTTCAAATTCACCCTGTTTGTTCCCCAGACTTTGTTGAAGGTATTGAATAATGCAAGGTAAAGAGTTTTCCTGGAGCAGTTAAACGGTTCTTGAAAATGAAATATTATTCAGGATTATAATAAAAATACATTGCCTTCTAGAACAACCTCCCAAATCCCCATTGTATTGCAAGTCTTCCCTTTGATGGGGTAGGGTAGGTGAAAGAGGGCACCAACCCTTCCCCAGTGAAGCATGTGTCCCTTTTCTCTTAATTTCCTCCTGGCAGATCTGAGCAGAGAGCTAAAGACATCCTGAAGGCTCCCTCCAGAAGATGACAAAGCAATTCGCATGTCAGGAGATGCCACCACACTAAAATGCAGCCTGTGTTTCCTGCCAGCATCTACACCTCAGCCTGTCTCTTCCAGATCTTCAGTGAGGTCAGAAAGCAAGCAGAATTTTCACGGCCTCAAGCGGGAAGTGATTAATTGAGGGGAAGATGGCTGGCCTGTCCTGGTGCTCCTGCTTTGTGTGGTCCATCTGTTCCCTAGGAGCTGAGCACAGCCAGGCCAAGACTGTTAATTCATGATCATATACAGTGATAATTCTCTCACCTCAATTGTCTGTCACATTTGTCAAACAAATGCTGCTCCGAGTTGCTAGCCAGAGTCTTTTGTGCTGTGTGACGCTGGGTGGTGTGTGTGTTTGTTTTGAAGCAGAATTTTAAATGGTCCTCTGTGTTCTTCCAGACAGCATAATATGCAGATACGTCTCCAAAAGAATCAAGCTCTTTTTTATGGAATATTGTTATAAGTTTTGCTGTAGGCAGATATTATAAATCTCGTGGTACAGAGATGTCAAAGAAGCAAAAAGAGACTGGGACTTTGATGAATGAGAGAGGAACTTCCAGATGCTTTTGGCATCCCTAGGAGAGTGAAGTATGCTTGTCTGTTGCTTCATATGCCTGGGGGAAAAGGGTCTGAAGGAAGATGGGCAAAGAAAGAGAAAAATGAGAGCAACGGAGGGGAAGGATGCTGGCAGGGGTGGGATTCAAATTTCTTAACAACCAGTTCTGTGGATGCTGCTTAATTTGTGAGTGTGGCTTGGTGATCACGTGACTGGCTGGGCATGGCTTGGTGGTCATGTGACAAGGTGGACATGACTTGGTGTCATGTGACTGGGTGGGCATGGCCAACAAGGGGGCGTGTGTAAGTACACCAACGTGCCTACTGTCCCTGTCCTATTGTTTTTTTTCATTTTTCTTATATGTATCCATGTATTCATAACTATGTTTTTACTTATACCTATTATCTTGTAAGCAATTG
>BHFT01017072.1:0-39602 GCA_004320025.1 Laticauda laticaudata
TCAATAGACGGATGCTGGACAGATAGAGAGGAAGCAAAACGGAGGCAGTGAGTACAGAACAGAAGCATCGCGTTAAGCAATGGATGGCAAGTGTTTTTCTCCGTTTTACATCCTCTTTCCATCCGTTGGTGCAGTGTGACAGGGGCTTAAGTGCTATTCTATTTGCAATCCCCATCATCAACTTTGTGATGCAAATGTGATGGGCATTTCTTCTGTTGCCTCATCTGACTCATCCATGTAGATATTGAAGAGTGCTGACCTGAAGAACCCTGAAAGAATCTACTGTGTACCTCCCGCCATGTGAGCATAGTCAGGACCACACATTGGTGATGGGTTTGCCAACTGCAAATCTGACTAACAGATAATCAGAGTTGGAAGAGACCTTGTAGGCCATCTAGACCAACCCCCTGCCCAAGCCCAAGCCCTCACCCTGCACCATTTCTGACATATGGCAGTCCAATTTCTTCTTGAAAGTCTCAAGTGATGGCACTGCCACAACTTCCGAGGGCAACTTCTGTTCCATCGGTTGATTGTTCTCACTGTCAGAAAGTTCCTCCTTATTTCCAGGTTAAATCTCTCCTTGTTCAGTTTCCATCCATTGTTCCTTGTCTGGCCTTCAGGGGCCTTGGAGAATAGACTGACCCCCTCCTCTTCTCTGTGGCAGCCCCTCAAATATTGGAAGACTGCTCCCCTGGTCCTTTTCTTCACTAGACTAACCAGGCCCAGTTCCTGTAACCATTTTTCATATGTTTTAATCTCCAGTCCCCTAATCATCCTGGTTGCTCTTCTCTGCACTTTTTTTAGAGCCTCAACATCTTTTTTATAGTGTGGTGACCAAAACTGGATACAGTATTCTAGGTGTGGTCTTACTAAGGCTTTATAGAGTGGTATTAGTACCTCCCTTGATCTTGATTGCATCCCTCTCTGCTAATGCAATTTAGGATTGCATTGGCTTTTTTGGCTGCCAATGCACACCATTGACTCATATTTAATTGGCTGTCCACTAAGACTTCAAGATCCCTCTCACGATTACTGCTATTAAGCCTGGTTTCACCCAGTCTATATGTGTACTTTTCGTTTTTCTTGCATAAGTGTAAGACTTTACTTTTCTCTACCTTGAATTTCATTTTGTTAAATACAGCCCAGTGTTCAAGTCTGTGAAGATTCATATGGATCTTGAGCCTATCATCTAGGTGTGTTGGCTATTCCTGCCAGTTTAGTATCATCTACAAATTTAGTAAGTTCTCCTTCTATTCCCTCATCTAATTGATTTATGAAGATATTGAAGAGTACTAGGTCTAGGACAGAACCTTGTGGTACCCCACTGCTTACTTACTTCCATGTAGATATAGTACCATTAAGGACTACTCATTGAGTACCAGCCAACACTCACCTTCCTTTTTTAAGGGGTGCAGCCTGGGTGCTTTTCTGTTTATCCCAAATGAGTTTGTTGATGTGGCTTTTTAGGAATATGGTCTGTTTTCTAAGTGTTCGCATGTTTTCTTTGAGGGGGAGGTTGTGGGCCTGAGTATTTTCAACTAGGGGAAGAAATTGGTTGCTCATTTTAATGGGGCTGCTTCTCTTGGGTTAGACTGGTCTGCAGGGGTTTGTTAAATGTGTGATGCTCCTTTGATTATTATGTTTTCTTCTATGTGTGATATACCTCCATTTGTCTTCTCCAAGGATTTATCAGCAGGATCAAATTCTCTGGGAATTATTTGTTAATTATTTGGTCCAATTTGGGCATAGCTTTCTTGCATAGGTTGGAGTTTGACTAAAGTTGCCTCTAGATCCCTTATTTTTTCCTCTAGTAGTTCCCATAACTTACATTTAATACAGGTGTATTTTGAGTGTTCTTTGGTATAAGCACATATACCGAATATATACTGTATACCACAATAGTACAATCAACTGTTCCATGAATTTGATTCTTTTTGCCTGTTTTACCTTTAAGGTAAAAAGTTTTGTATCTTTTTTTCTATCCTTTTTTCTGCCTTTTTTTGTCTAGTTATTTATTGCTTGTTATAGTACCTAGTTATTTATTGCTTGTTATTATATTAGTTTTAATCTATCAATTTCTTCTCTATAGTTTTAAAAAGTTTTTGAGCTCCAGTTTCCCTCCTAATCTTATGATTTAAGATTTGCCTTATTTATCTGATTGATCTTCATCAATCCTATTCCTTGATTTCTAGTTGACCTTGACCTTATTCTAGCTGACTCTTGACCTTATTATTTGTCTATTTATTTATCTTTTAATTTCTGTTCTTTATTTATTTTTATTCTCGATGGGGTCGTCCCTCCCTGCCTATTGAAACTTCAGGCTGAATTTGTTACCTTCACTTCCTTCTTTGCTGCTCTGGCCTTTTGTTGTTTTCTCTGCCAGCTTCCTTCTGTCCTTCGATGCTCCAGTCTTTTCAGCCTCGTCCTTGCTCTGGTCAGCTCTCTTGGCCTGCCATGCAGTCTTCCCGTCAACTCAACTCCACTGTATGGTCTGCTCTTCTCAGCACACCACTCAGCTCTGCCGTTGCGCTCTGCAGCGCTCTCAGGCTTTAGCTCACATAGTGCCCCGTGCTGCTGGTGGTTCTCTCTCCTCCCTGCTGCTCTGCCACTGCTTTTTATTCTGGAGCCAAATAGCTCCCATTTGCTGCCTGTTATGCTAGGGGCACAGGACTAGTAGCAGGACTTTCCTTCTCAGTGTCAGCTTTGGAAGCCATATTGACACCAGATGCTTCCACACTGCCACATTCTTGAGCCTGGGAAGATGGGAAGGGGGAATTTCTTGGAGTGGATATGGTTAGACATAATAGCATTCTTCTTCTAAGTCAAGGTCATGTTATGCACCTGGGTGAGGGGACATCTCAAGTTGGGACGGATGATGATTGGGGCATTTGATGCGATGATGGGTGCAGGGGATGGATTTGGAGTTTTTTAAACATTGAAAGGAAGCCTGGAACTTTTAGATTCAGGATTCCCCATGTGTGTCAGTTTACTATCCAAATAAAACAGAACTTTTGAGAAGATGTCTGTCTCGAAGACATTTGTTGGGATGGAGGTTTTCTGGAACACTGACACATTATTCCAGATCGACCAGAAGGAGGCAGATAATCAAATGTAGGTAATACAATTACAAGCTGTCCAGGCCTAAAACTTTAATGTAGTGAATTTGGTCTTCATGACCTTGACCCATAATGCCCTCCTTAGGAGGGTGTTACTGGTCAGCCTTTGTGTGACAATAACAGCCTCCTTAGGAGGGTGTTACTCATCAGCCTTTTGTGTGACAACAACAGGGAGCAACTTTCAACAGAGGTTTTGTTATTTGTCCATGCTGCTAGTCTCCCATGAGTACAACTGACATTTTAGTGAATATTCAATACAGTGGTGGGATTCAGATTTTTTTACTACTGGTTCTGTGGTCATAGCTTGGTGGGCGTGGTGTAGCTTGGTGGGCATGGCTTGGTGGGCTTGGCAGGGAAAGGATACTGTAAACTCCCCATTCTCTGTCCACTCCTGAGGGAAGGATATTGCAAAATCCCCCTTCCCTCCCCACCCCAATAACCTGCTTTCCAGCTCCGTTCTCCTGGGCAGGGCAACAAAAGAAGACCCAGACAATCAGCTGGGACTCAATGAGAGGCAGGGAATAGATGGGGGTGGGGCCAGTCAGAGGTGGGATTTGCCAGTTCTCCGAACTCCTCAAACTTTCTGCTACTGGTTCTCCAGAACCGGTATCCCACCTTTGATTTAATATCTTTGAAAAAGCAAATTTACACAAGGACAAATTTACACAAATCCCAGAATCTGGGATTTCATCATCATATTTGCTACCCCAGCCTTGTAACAGTGGTCACACATTCTCCATCTTCATTTTCAGAAATTACACAGATGAAGCTAAGAAATTATTGGTAGATCAAGTATATTTTTATTCTTCTAATAGAAAAAAGCAGTAATTTGTACCTTAGCTACAAGACTGGTAATATAATCCTGGTAACATATTACCAGTATTTGAATTAATGAAGGTGATAATCTGCTGTGGCTCAAACTACCACCTTTCAATTGAGCATTAAAGTAGATAGATGGGGCAGTGGATACAATATGCTTAATTTGTAAAGGTTCAGCAAGCAAATGTAAAAGTTTCTGGAAATTATTTCCACCATCACTCCTGCAATGAAGTTAACAGTTCAGTGAACTCAAATACATCAATTCTACAAACTTATGCAGCATTTTCATGTTGCAATCTAGTTATGTATTTCTAGATGACCAAACATGCTAAAATTGCTACTAACTACAATCCTATCACTTGGTTCATTGGGCAGAAAGGCAATATATTACTATTTTAATGGAGGGTAGAATAGATGGAACTTGAAGGAACATAAGTTTGGGTTTGCTACTGAGAGAAAGGAGATGTTCAGCCCCCATGACTGCTGCATTGCAGAACACTCATCATCTGCATATTAGCACAGAAAATAACCTGGGATGTATATTTTCATAGTTGCGCTTCCAGTCTGGAGTAAGAGAAAATCAACTTCTCAGTATTGCAAATAGGTTCTACAGAAGGCAACCAGGGCAGCGCCCATAGCATTTAGGTAGGTCTTCCAATACTCCTTGACACAGTTGCTCTCTTTGCTCTTGTAATATATTAGCCATTCCCAATTGTGTGAGTCATTGGAATGACTACTAGTTCAATAACAGTAACTGTGAGAGGGATATTGGAGTCCCACTGAACAATCACTTAAATATGAGCCAGCAGTATATGGCAGCAGCCAAAAAGTTCAATGCAATCCTAGGCTGCATTAACGGAGGGATAGAATCAAAATCACGTGAAGTGTCGGTACCACGATAGACCTTGATGAGACCCCATTTGGAATACTGTAATCAGTTTTGATCTCCACATTATTTTAAAAAATGTTAAGACTCTAGACATGGTGAAGAGAAGAGCAACAAAGATTATTAGGGAACTGGAGGCAAAAACATAGAAAGAATGATTGCAGGAATTGGATATGTCTAGTCTAATGAATCATAATCATAATAGCAGTCTTCCAATGTTCGAGGCACTGCCACAAAAAGAGGGGGGTCATCTTATTTTCCAAAGTACCAGAAGGCAAGCAAGAAGTAATGGATGAAAACTTATCAAGGAGAGAAGTAACCTAGAACTAAGGAGAAATTTCCTGGTAACAATTAATCAGTGGAATGGCTTGCCTCCAGAAGTTGTGGCTGCTCCATCATTGGAGGTTTTTAAGAAGTTGGACAGCCATTTGTCTGAAATGGTATTGGGTCTCCTGCTTGAGCAAGGGGCTGGACTAGAAGACCTCCAAGGTCTTTTCCAACTCCGTTATAACAGTCTGTTATTCTGACTCTTGGTATCGAACAATCTGCTAACCACAAAGAGTGCAAGGGGAATTAAGGAAATCCTTAACTACTATGCTGCCTCTTTAACTGCTATGCTGTCTATCACTTTTCCAGTCTATGGGATTCCTATTTCTTTTTATTATTTATTCATTTTTGTTTTCAATTTAACGTGTTGAGTTAGAGAATATTGTAAAATACAAAATACAAAAGTAAAGCAGTGGGGAGAAAATGGGGGAGGAGACATGAGGAAGGATAAGAAAAAGAAAAGAAAAATAAACATTGACTTCCGAATCTCTCTGTTGCTGTAAAATAGGGCATTAACATCAAATCACAGCTTTTTGCATTTTCATAACAATTTGAACAAGCCATTTCTGTAAAGATCCATCAATCTACTTGATAAAACCCAAACTCAAAGTTTCATTCTTTCATTCTTTTCCATTTCAAGACCGAAGTTCAGAAGCTGTCTCCAAGTGGAAACAATGTTGTTTTCTTTCATCAAAGTAGTCAGTTTTGCCATTTCAGCCAACTTCATCAATTTCTGCAATTATTCATCCATTTTGGGATTCCTAATTTCATGGCTGTTTCCTCCCTTTGTTCCTAGGCAGTGTTGTGATTTGCCAGCAGCAGGTGTGGATGGCTGAGGGCTTGGAGAGCGAAGACTCAGATGAGGGGCCTGCCTGTGATGCAGGGTTGGAGCCAGGACCATCAGGGAGTGGAGTGCTGCCTTCGGAGATTGTGGAGGCTGGCAGCAGTGAGGAAGAGGCCCCTGAGGAGCCTGTGCCCAGTGCGCGTGAGCGCAGGCTGCTCGAAGGAAAGAGCAGCTGCAGCAGCACAGGCAACTCGGGAGTAAGGCTGGAAGGTAATGGCCCCTTCCTGAGGAGATAAAAGCCAGCTGAGAAACCACAGTTCTTTTCAGAAGGCAAAGAAGTTTTACACTTGAGCCTGGTGGACATTAGGAATATCTGAGTTGGTGTTTGGAGACTCTTTGTGTTTGAATTATTGCTTAGTAACTTTATCTGGTATTCTTGGCAGCCTTGCAAAACCTTGGCAAGGCTCTTTCTTATCGGAGCTAATTGGTTTGAAGCAGTCTTTTACATAAGAAGGAACGAGTTTCATAAAGAAACATTAAAAGATTGTGCTGTTAGCTTTGTCGTGTTTGCTTCTTTGGAACCAGTTTTGGGTCAGAACAGCCAGGCATTTCTGGAATTTTTTATTCTTCTATTGATCGATGGCTGTTGGGTGGGTGTTGGCCTTTTTTTGGATTCCCACTCCAAGGGATGCTCATATGACAAAGGTCTTCCCATCAACAACATAGGTTCAGATCAAGGCAACTATATTTCATAATTTCAAGATTTCAAAAGAGAGAGAGAGAAAAAGAGTGAAATATGCTCAGCACCTGAGGGAGAATTCAGGAAAGCAAAAATGAACAAGAAAGTTTTGGCTGCTGAGAAGCTGTAAAAGCCCAGTATACTCCTTTTGAAATACTTCTGAAGTATCAAGGAATCATCTTTATGGAGAGGCATATTAGATATCTAATAGCAAGAGAGGATCAAAGAGTCCAGGATGCTGCAAATGGTATAGAAACTGGTGTGGTCAGCCTGGTAGGCAGAGGCCTGAAATCTCTGCATCAACAGTGGTTAGGATCAAGCCAAAAAAATTTGAAACCCCTCTCAAATACAAGAAACAGTTTGCAAACAGATTGCACTTCTCTCTTCTTTCTCTTCTCTCTTGAAGTTTTGAAACACATCAGTAAGGGAGAAAAGTCACATGAGGTCAAATGAGGGAGAGAAAACATGCCAATTCCAAACCAGCTATATCCCTACTCAAAAGAGGATGTGGACACTTATGCAACTGTGTTATTGGGGTTTTTTTTTTAATTTTATTTGTCCCCCTGCAAGATTTCAGTTTGTTTTTCAATTGAATTGTACCACTTATATTAAAGATGATTAAAAATGTGAGGTGATTTGATCTTGGTCTGATTTTTTACATCTCAAAAAACCTGGCATTTTAACAGAGGTGTCTAGTTTTTCTATATCCACTGTAGATATGTTGTTTAAAATAGCCAGTCTATGGTGAATAAAAGAGAAAGAGGAAGC
This sequence comes from Laticauda laticaudata, assembly GCA_004320025.1. NCBI lineage: Eukaryota > Metazoa > Chordata > Lepidosauria > Squamata > Elapidae > Laticauda > Laticauda laticaudata. The sequence goes on from BHFT01017072.1 coordinate 7,440, forward strand.
AAGGATTAATCCGACAATAAACAGTAGGCAAGGATTTAATCGGCATAACGCAACAGCTCTCAATTAAGAATATGCTTGTAAGGAAAGGAGAAAAGAAAGGAAAAATGTCATTCCCAATAAAGGAGGTCCTCACCTGTTTAGCAACCACCTAAAGTTATGGCAGTTTTGAAAAAGTAACTTTGTGACTGATACTCATATTTACAACTATTGAAGTAAAGCCCCTGTCACACTGCACCAATGGATGCAAAGAGGATGTAAAATGTTAAAAAAGCTTGCCATCAGTTGGAAAACGCGATGCATCCATTGTGTACTCACTGCATATGTTTTTCATACTCTCTATCCATCCAGCATCCGTCTACTGAGATTTCATCCGCTCAAAAAGTTTTGAGCTTGCACTATAAACTTTTTCTGGTGGATTGAAATATCCAACAACGTGATCCGTTCTAACATCCGCTACACATACACATACATCCGCTATACTGCTAGCATCCACTGCGCATCTGCGCAACTCAAATCCACACCAGCGGAAAACGGACACAGGGCAGGAAGCGAAACAGACACAGAATGGCAACACGGTGTTCGTAGTACACGTAGAAAGGATGAAAGCGGATGCGTTCGGATATAAAGCATTAAAATGGAAAAAACGTTCATATAGGATGTATTCGGATATTTAGGATGTCTGGAGGAATGCCTGGAGTATGCAGAAGGACACCTAGAGGAACACCGACATTTTCCTGTATAAAAGGGGAGGAATCACCTGGATCTCACTTTCAGTCCAGCAGCCCTGGTGTGGCAGACCTCTGCAGCCTTGCTCTTGCTCTTTCCACAAGCATCCATTCTTCTCCACCATGGATCATCGCACACTCCTTTTTGGAAAGCCGCCATCATTCAACACCAGAACCAAGCCTTCTCAAGCGCTTTCACCTTTTCTACGGGAAGAAAAGGAGGTGGCCAAGAAGTGTCTGGGTCCGACGTTGGATCGGGAGCAAGAGCGGAGTTTAGACTTATGACAAGCTGATGGTGGAGCTGAGGAATGAAGACACTCATGCATTCCAGAACTTCATGAGGATGCCGCCAGCCATGTTTGATGAAATGTGGAGGCGTCTGTCTAGACCCATGTTGACCAAGCAGAGCCACCAACTTCTGTCCCAGCCTGAACCCTGGGCTGAAGGGTGGCAATGACTCTGCGCCACCTGGCCTCCGGGACCACATACAGAAACATGCAGTACGCCTGGAGGGTGCCACCAACACCATCAGCATTGTGGTCAGAGAAGTGGTGCACGGCTACATCGAAGAATACTGGAGGAGCTCCTCCAAGTGCCCCTCCACTGAAGAGGCTGGAAGGAAGTTGTGCAGAGCAATGGTATCAGAAGTGGAACTTCCCCACACCGTTGGAGCCATAGATGGCAAGCCAGTGGCCTGCAAAGCTGCAGCCAAATCAGGGGTCCACTTATCACAACTACAAGGGCTTCTTCAGCTCATCCTCTTCTCCATGGTCAATGCTGACTACAAGTTCATGTACATCGATGCTTCAGGCAATGGGTCATCTTCAGATGCCCAGGTATCATAACGCCAGTCACCTCAAGTAGGGGCTGTGAATGCAACCTCATCATGGGCTTCCCAGATCCAGACCCTGCCCAACGACACACAAGATGTGCCCTACTTCATGTGGGGATGACGCCTTCTCCTCAGAATCTACTTCATGAAGCCCTGCACTTCCAGATGCCTCACCTGTGAACAGAGGATCTTCAACTTACAGGCTGTCCAGGGCAAGGCGGTGGTGGAGAACGCCTTTGGCATTCCTGGCCAAGAGGTTCAGGTACTTCCACCACCATGCATCATCCACAGGACCGTGAGGAGCATCGTGGAAGCTTGCTGCTCCTGAACAATTCTCATGCGCACCCGTACCCAGTCTTGCGAACAGGCTTGTGGACCGTCAACAAGGCAATGGGGACATGGAGCTGTGGTGAATGGGAGCAAGGGCGAAACCTGATCGACATTGTGGATGTACCGGGCCCCAACAGAGCTTCAGTGAAGGAAAGAGCAGCACAACCTCCTGAAACACTGGTGCAACTCCCAGCTGGAGCAGTGGAGTGGTAAGACAGATGGTAGATGCTTAATGGATGCTTACTTCAGCCTGTCTCATAACAACTGATGAGATTGTGCCATGTATGTTGAGTGGCCCTTACAATCAATAGGGCATTAATAAGAGTTTTGTTTATGTTGAAATGTGTGGAATCTGATTAAATGGTTATTGATAATAAAGGGCCAAAGGTGTGGCACCTGGGACGGTGGACCATACAGTCCCACTATGCTTGCACTGGTGGCTTATCTATCCCACAGCTATACCATCCCACCGGTATCCTGCCCTCTCACAGCTATTACACCATCCACACAGGTATCCATGCCCATTCCCATAAGCATGCAAAGGCTTAACCATTTTCTAAAAGTTTCATCAGACTTTATTAAGTAAAAGAAATGAACCAAGTGTGTGAAGCAAAGAAAACCTTTTATTAATAACAGTAAAGTGTAGGACTTTATTTTAAAAAGCAAAGGAACAGAAAGTGTCCCAAGTAATGATAAAGTCAACTAGGTACAACTCAGTCTCTGGCAATGTTCTCAGTCATTCTGAGGCATGCCCATGGTCTCAGGTGTAAAGGTCCAGGGACTGTGGAGGTGGCGTGGCTGGAGTGCTGGTCTGAGGTGCCATTGGGTGCTGGCCCTAGAGGACAACAGGAGATTGGTGTGTCCAGAGCTCTCAGAAAGCTGGCTCAGTCCTGTGAGGTTGAAGAGGCCCTTCATCCAGGACCTGGGATGTAGGCACAGGACGATGACAGATGTTTCTGAGGCCGGACTTGGCTGTGGGGTGGAGGAAGGAGGAGTGTAGTGGGGATGTTCTTGGTGTGCGTGATGTTGAGGTGAAGGCGTCTGTGGCGTGCGAGGAAACATCTGTGGCATCTGGTGGCATCTGTGGCATCGGTGGCATTGGTGGCGTCAGTAGCATCTGTGGCATCGGTGCATCGGTGGACATCGGGCACCTGTGCATCCAAGGAACCTGTGCCTGGACTGGGAAGGCCTGCCTGTGCTGGCTGGAACTCCTGGTAGCTGTAGCCTTGGTAGCTGTTGAAAGCCTTGGAAGGGCTGTGACATCAGCTGGGTGGAGAAGCAGACCTGGACTGGGTGGAGGCAAGTTCAGCTGGGCCTGGAGGTGATGCGCAGCCACCGTGATCCGCTCCTTCATCACCTGGTACTTGGAGTTGTACCAGCTGAGAGAGGAGATCTTGTGCTGTTCTTGATGGTGTCCCTGATCTTCTAGCAGACAGTGTGGCTCTGTCCCGGTCTGCCTCTCTGCCTGCTTTCTGTGGAAGTGGAGCTGAGGGGGTCCCTGTGGTCACTGCTCCTTCTTGCTCCATGTGTGTGAGAGGATCCTCCACGTCCTCCGGCACAGGGTGTGCAGCTGTTGGGGGGAGTTCTGGTCGCAGAGCGCTCTGTGGACACCTGCCCGGACATGTCGCTGTCTCCTGGCCAGAAGAGGACTGGCTGTCTGTGGCTGCTGAGAGTGAGGGTAGACAGAGGGGCTGTCCTCCATGGCGGACCTCACCCTCCAGGAAGCTGCACTTGCCATGACATAGGTCTCCGTGTGGTGAGCTTGACCACAGCCTGGCCAGACTTCCTTCAGGTGCAGCTTCCCGTACCAGGTGTGCATATGCTTCCACCACCTGAGGAGGGCATCTGAAGTGTAGCCCAGGCTCTCCACCTTCTGTCTCCAAGCCTCCTGCTTTCGCTTGGTGTCTCAATAAGCCTGTGGCCTTCCTCCACATGTACTCATTCTCCCTCAGCCACTCCAGCACCTCCTCCTCATGCTCCTCTGCAATGGAGTACTGCTTCCTCTCTTCCTTCTCCTTTCTCCTTGCCTTGCCTCTTCTTCCCTTCTGCAGGGCCTTCAGCATCAGGGCTTTCAGGGCTTTGGGTGGTCCACACAGCAGCAGCAGGAGAAGCAGCACCAGCACCAGCAGCAGGAGAAGCAGCAGCAGCAGCAGGAGCAGCACCAGCAGCAGAAGAAGCAGCACCAGCATCAGCAGACTCAACGCCAGGGGGTGGGATGTTGGATCTTATCCTCGTTGCCAGGGCTGGCAGAGATGGCACAGGCTTCCTCTTCTTCCCATGATGAAGATGTCTGTGATGAAGATGTCGTTGATGGAGATGTCTCTGATGAAGATGTGTCTGGCAGCAGGTCTTTCCTCTGAATGGTGACCCGCTTGTGAGCTGCCTCCTTTATATCCAGGGGGCTGACGCAATGCATCCTCCCCACATGCGCAGTGAACGCTTTGCATCTGCTAGGCATCCGCTACGCATCCGCTCTGCATCCGCTCTGCATCCGCTCTGCATCCGCTCTGCATCCACTTCATTCACTTGGCATCTGCTCTTTCCATTACGCGTCCGTTTTGCTCTGCTCCCCCGGAAGCCCTGCGGACGTGCCATCCGCTTCCATCTGCTTTCATCCGCTAGGCTTCCGTTGTGCATCCGTTTTACATCTGTTGCTACGTCCTCCCCCATCCGTTCTTTTCCATTCTTTTTATGCAAATTTGGGGCACTTTTGAGAGCGGATAAAGGATGGAAAATTTGCTCGTCTGCTGTGTCCTTTTTACATACGTTTTGCATCCGTTGGGCGATGTGACCTGGCCTTAACCAACAGTCACACCACAACCAGCTTCCAATAAGCAAAGTCAATGGAGAAGTCCTGGTCACATGATGTCTCACTGAAAGGAAAGTGGCCCATAAATCCATTGTATTTGTACAATATTCCAATTGAGGTTGCTAAGTGAGGAGTACCTGTAAAGCAGGTTGATTGGAAGTGCTTTTTCAAAGGCAAATAAAGGCCTGCAAAACTATATTTCAGATATATTCTCAAGTCAACTTGGAAAACAAAAGAAGAGATGGTATCAATTTTGATTCTGGGGCAACCTCCAGTTTTATCAAAGAGCAGGAGACAGTTATTATAATATAACTTAGTATAATACACAAATCTACCACAAACTAAAAGTAAATTTCATAAAACAACCTTTTGAGAGATGTTTTCTTCTATAAAGGAAAGCTGTTTAAAGGAGAGTTTAAGAGTGAATTGTGCCAAATGTGTCCCAGATATGATGTGACTGAAAATAGAGAAGTGGTTTTGAAGACAATTATGGAAAATTATAAAAACTGATTTTTTTTTAACATTGTATAAAACCAGAATGGCCAAAGCTTGCTGATTAAGGGCAGAAAAATAACATTACTGGAAAGAGAAATTGAGACGAAGGCCATTAGTGCAAGGCATCATGCTTGAGCCAGTGGAAGCCTCATCAACAAGTGAAAAGAAATCTACCGTATATATTACTAAAACACTCAGGTGTTCATGCTTCTCTATTTGTACCCTTAAGCTAGTTCAAATAGTGCATTATACTGCAACAATTTTTGATTCAAGATATCTAATGTGTAAAAAAGATCCGGGATCCATTATTTCTGAGAATTTAAATTTCCATGATGTTCAGACCAAGCATACGCAAATAGTTGTAGCCATTGCAGTGTTCCTGTAGCTTTTATATGATGCAGTTAATAAAAAAAAGATGTTGAGACTCTGGAAAGAGTGCAGAGAAGAACAACAATGATAAGGGGGTAGGGGGCTAAAACATACGAAGAAAACATACAAACATATTACATCTGTTAATAGCAGCCATAATTGTATTTGCACAACTTTGGTGTCAGATCCGTGTATCTGTCATTTCTTCAATGGAAGAAGAAAAGGGGGGGGAGACTGATAAAGAAATCCTTTCTTGATGTAACTTGAATGCATTCAATCTTATATCGAATTTGTATAACCCACACATGATACAATGGAGAGAGGAATCCCAGATGGCCGGAACCGATCACCTCTGAGAGGCACAGCCAGGAGATGAGAAGACCATAAAAATTCCAGTGAGATNTAACCCACACATGATACAATGGAGAGAGGAATCCCAGATGGCCGGAACCGATCACCTCTGAGAGGCACAGCCAGGAGATGAGAAGACCATAAAAATTCCAGTGAGATGTATGCTTGGGAAACTTTGGAAAAGATCGTTCCTTCAGAAGGGGTGGGGGTGGAATAAACATACTGGCTTTTGTTTTACAAAATACACATTGAGAGAAGGGGAGGGGTTCTAAACTCCCTTATCTATCTCTGCATGCCTGAGAGACCTCAGATGCTGCTTTTAACCCCTACATGAATTGTCTCATCTCAATAAAGGATTCCTTTTTGATACATTTTGATATGTTTCTAGAAATTCATTCTAGTTGATTGAATGGGAAAAGTTCTGTAGCCTGACAATTGGAAGGTGTGCAGATCCCTACAGAAGAGAAGATAATTTAAAAAAAATACTACAATGTGCAGAAATGGACAGATTAATTGATAGATTCATATGGAATATTTTGAAACATAGGATTCGTTTTATCAATGGTTAATTAACAGAAACAGAAGTTAGAATATTTAAAATTATAAGAGAAGGATTAATTTTACCATGAGAGTTCATTATCATATGTTTATTATCAATACAATTTAGTAATAACAAGTGTTAATATTATGCAGAGAAAATATTATTATATGATCACAATAAATGAACATTATTATTATAATTGCTCAGATTAACTGTAACCAGACAACACACTGTTTATATAGACATTGAAACTGTTGCTCTTTCTTTATAAAGTAAAAATAAAAAACAATCTATTTTTTAAAAAAGGAAGTTGTGGGTGCTCCATCACTAGAGACTTTCAAAAAGAGACTGATCAAAAATTTATCTGAAATGGATATGGGGACTCCTGCTTGAATGGGGGTTGGACTAAAAGACCTCCAAGGTCCCTTCCAATTCTGATACTCTCTACTAGCTTCCCACAACAAAACTTAAGTGGAGAAATCACAGGAAGTTGAAAGTCATTCCTGCTCCCACTGCATTTTTCCTCACCCATGGTCATTCTGTTGATCTGATTAGGTAAAGAAATATTGACTGTTCATTTGCAACTACAATTATCTCTTTATTTATAACACATATTCTTAGATGATTGTGGAAAACATAGAGCATTGGGATAAGAAAATATGGTCATTCTAAAAATGTCTGTGACCAGAATGAACAGATGTTCTTTCTAAGGAAGATCCAATGGGTCACAGGATTAAGTAGAATGTTCATGCACAGGTTTTTCTCTTTACTATTTGCTCAGGAAATAAAATCTATCACCACAGAAATTCAAATATTCTGTGGATTTACTAAGCAATACATTTTCAAGAAAGCCTCCAGTGCTTTGCACAGATAGTGGGGCACATACCTGTTAGGCTCCATTTCAAAATAACAGGGAATTGCACATATGACCCCCAAAAACAGAATCATAGGTGTCTCATGGAGAAAAAAGGCATTCCCTAGTTGAGATGACTGAGTACAAGATCCAGGTCTAACAAGCAAAGACTGGAGTAACACAAAACCTACATTGGTAACACAAAACCGACCTGAAAAATAGGGTCTCAAAAATGTCCCAGTGCAACACTGTATAATATAATACAAAAGAAATTCATATAGGGCATCTACAATTATTCAATTCTAAAATTTATGACATTATTACCAGTTGTTTGTTTACATTTATTGGCCACCCACCCATCTCCAGTGAACTTCAGGCAGCTCAGAAAACTAAGAGAAACATAACAGCTAAAAATATTACATCAACAGACAGATGGACTAATATGATCTCGTAACAAAATCCACAAAACAAAACAGGATCCATTGAACAGATCATAAACACCAACCCCAGGCCTGGAACCAGAACAGGTTTTCAAAGCTTTTTGGAACCCCAGGTTGCTTTCCTTGTCTCTGGAAGGATGCTGGTTCAGCAGTTAGGGGATGTGGCAAAGAAGATAGACTTCCTAAGTCCCATAAGATGACCACATTTAATAAGGGGGACTTGAAGCACGGCCCCTCTGCCAGAAGGTATTGAGCAAGTGAAAATTATTGAAGACTAATAGTCTCTCTAGCCTGTCTGCCATATAGGGCTTCATAGATAATATCAGACTTTGAATTGTACTCAAAGCCCATTGGCAGGCAATTCAATTTGTACAGCAGTGATGACATAGGCACACCAGGAGGTGTCCATTATTGCTTGGGCTACTGAAGTTTAAACCAGCTGTAGTTTCCAGGTAATCTTCAAGGCAGTCCAGTCTACAGCCCATTGCAGTAATCCAGTTGTGATGTGATCGGGGCATGAGTGAAGAAGGAAAGGTCTAGTGACAAGATGAAACTCTGCAAAGGCCCTCCTGACTACAGCTGCCATTGGTTTTCCAAGCAGCAGCTGTGAGTCCAGAAGGAACCCCCAAGTTGCATTCCAGCTTGGATGAGTAGCCCCATTCAACACCAAGGGAAACCTCCCAACCCACAGGGTCCAAACAGCCACAGCCACTCAGTCCTGTGAAGACTAAGTCAAAGTCTCTTCTGCTCCACCCAGACCTAAACAGCTTCCAAACACTGGTCAATACATGGACAGCTTCACCTGTGCCACTCAGGGTGGAGATGTAAAGCACCAAAACAAGAAATGAAGATGTGTGGGAAAAGTAACAGTTAAAAATTCAAAATATTTCATACAATACAGCATCCTAGATTGCACCAATCATACCATCTCTTTCCAGTTGTGTCTTGTAATATTGTTTATTTTGATTAAAAGGGAAAAGAGAATGACCATGGGAATTTGTTCCCTAAATCAAAGATTGAACAGAGACCCCAAGATCTGAAGATAATCTCCATTGCATGCCTCGAACTGAACTGCAGGATACAACCAGAAAGAGCAACAGCGTCACCATGACACAGTTGCTTCTAGAAATCAAATAAATAAGTACCACTAGGAAACTGTTTATGCCAAGAAGAGGAAAAGGGAATCCCACATATAGATAGACATTGACAGAATAAAACAGTGAAATGGAAACAGGCTGCAGAAGAGGTGATTGAAGAAATCCATAAGAGTAATACATGGGTTATGGTCACTTTAACCCCGGGAAAGAAAACAAGTATAGTAAGACTGGTCTAAAACAGACGGGGATATGTCCCCACCAAATAGCTTCCCATGCAAAATGTCAAGAAGATGCTCATTCAGGGGTGGGATTCTATTGGTTTGGACCGGTTCTATAGAACCAGTTGTTATGATTCTGTGCAGTTTGGAGAACAGGCAAATTGTTCCACTGGCTGGCCCCTCCCCACCCACCCCTCCCTGCATCTCCCCACTCAGTCACTCCTTATCTTGCATACGCACCATCCAACCTGCCTGCATTGTGCCTTTGCCTAATTTTTGGTAAATTGCTATTTTTCCTTTTTTTCTCAATGATCAGCTGTTCTGGCTATCAGCTGTGCCACGTGATTTATATTAGCGAGAAAGCAGGAAATCATCTGATTTCTCACATTCTAGATAATCTAAATTGCTGTTATACTGCTTTGCCTTCTCCCAGGAGGCTTCCATGAGGCCCAATCTGGGGTGGTATTCAGGGGGTTGGGGTGGGAGAAGTCGCTTGAGAGCAGAGCTGAACCTTCCTTAGGACTGAAGCTTCTATTTTTTCAGTGCAGACTCAGGCAGCAAATTGCGGAAAGGTAGATCTGTGAGTGACTTTGTGATTCTGCAAGCAACTCAATCTGCCTGCCTGCTTTGCCTGATTTTGGGTAAAAGTTGCTCTTTTTTAAATAAAAAATGCAATATTTACATCAATATTTACAATATTACATACAAGCCACACCCAGTCAGCAAGCCACACCCACCCAGTCATATGGCCATCAAGCCACACCCACAAATTAGGCCACACCCATGGCACCGGTTGTTAAGAAATTTGAACCACCCCTGTCTCATTACATTAAAGAGAGAAGCAGAAGGAATGTTAGCAGATGCTTTCGGTCTGTTTTCACCCAGAGTTGGACACACCTGAAATTAATAGACACAGAAATTAATAAGCCATATTCTTTCAGCCCAAACTATTTCATAGGACTACTATGTTGGCGATACTTTTGAGGAAAGGGTGCTATATCTGATGCCTAGAATGCCTGAGGAAGAAAATGTGGAATGTAACTGCAACAAAAATTTAAATTACAATAAATGTGATCTAGGAGATACTTTTTTCTAAGAATCAGGCAACTGGAGCAGTCAATTTAAAAAATATACTGCAGTAACCAAGCACACATCCCATAGGAATGAATCAGATCCTTTTATTCTAGAGTACAACACAGAATGCTTTGACCAAAGAGCACAGAAGTCATTTTGGCAAGTCATAAGATTAGGAGACCTTTTGGCCACGATTCAATATGCAGTGAACATCCATTTGTCTGAAATGATATAGGGTCTCCTGCTTGAGGTAGGGAGTTGGACTTCACCTTCAAAATCCCTTCCAACTCTATGATCCTGTTCTGTTATTCTGAACAGCAGGTGCTAAAGATCTCCATCTGTCTTAAAGATCCATGCATCGAATTAATTTTTAACTTAAACACACTCTGATGCTCAAATTTTTCTCCAACTCCAACCTTAACCCTGTGGCTCATTTACATTTGTTTATTGTGGGGCCATTTGTTTATTCTTGTTTTTATTTATTTATTTATATACTACCATAATCCCATGACTCTCAATAGTTTATATGATATACAAAGAAAAAAATGGAAACATTCACAGTATTATTTTAAAAAAAATCAACTTAGTAATAAAATTAACAACCACATGTGTTTTCCCCATCTCACGTGTCCTTAGGGAAGATTGGAAGCTAGCGGGTGCTTTCCTTTTAATTATAGCTCAATAATTCTTGCCAAATTGACATCTCCTTTTAATTTTGTTTGCAATATATCTGTGGCAGTAAATGATAAATGTAATAGCACAATGATCATTCACAAGACAGTTGCTTACTCCAAATATTGCCCCTGCTTAACATGTGCAGGTTGATTGGTTTATTGACTTACTAACCCAACCTTTGCTTGCATTTTAGAGTAATTAAAACAATCTGCATAGAGCACTCAGTAAATTATTATGTCAGCAGATCATTAATGCAGGGCTGAGTAGTGAAGTTCAGAATCAAGATGTAGGAGGCAACAGTTGAATATTTTCCTGTGCTTGGGAAAAGATCCATTTACTTATGGGAGTAAATTAACACCCCGGAGCCTAATTCACACCCAGCAGATGGGAAATAGGGAGCCAGTGGTGGGATTCAAAAAAATTTTTACTACCGATTTTGTGGGCATGGCTTGGTGGGCGTGGCAGAAGGATACTGCAAAATTCCTTTTCCCTCCCACTAACCTGCTTTCCAACTCCGTTCTCCAGTGCAGGGCAACCAAAGAAAACCCAGCTCATCGGCTGGAACTCAACAGGAAGCAAAGAATAGAAGTGGGTGGGGCCAGTCAGAGGTGAGATTTGCTGGTTCTCCGAACTATCAAAATTTCCCCTACCAGTTCTCCAAAACTGGTCAGAACCTGCTGAATAGCACCTCTGAAGGGACCATTTGGAAATAGTACAGAGTTTTGCTCCAGGAGTATCTCTTACTTGAACAGCACTTCTGGAATTTAGTGTGTCTCTTTCCAAATGGGGTCTCACTATTTCAAGGCAGCTGGAAAAATTAACCACACCTAAGAGAATGTTTCTGATGTTTGTGACTCCTCTTCTTGGCAGAGGTTTTGAGAAACCCAGTTTCAAGGATATTCAGTAAGATCTTATGCCAGAATATCTAATCATACATGCATACATAATACTGTGATATTCAAGACCTGTAGCACAAAACAAGCAAGCACTGCCACAATAGTTTTTAAGATTTGGGAGTCCACAGGCTTTAAAGCTAGAGGTAGCCACAGGTTCTGAAAGAGATTAAGCTGCTCGTCATAACTGGCACTTTCTGGTCCTTCTTAGAACACACCAAATCCAGGGACCAGATTATAAATATCATTCCTCCTTGTAACTTATAAGTGGTTAAGTTATTTTCTGAAATCCTGACAAATCCTCAAGCTTGTTCTTACTGCATGTAGATTCATGGAATCATAGAATACAGTGGTTGGAAGGCACACTTGAGACCACCTTCTCCTTATACCACTTGTTTTGTCCGGAAAAACACGAGGTAGACCGGGTTCCAACAGCAAAGTCTTTATTTCTTAGTAAGAGTTGAGAACAGAACATTGGCTCAAGCGCGCCGGTCTTTTATACATTTTTCCCGGCCCGCTTGTAGCCAATGACAATTGTTTGATTTTGCCGCCTTCCGCGGCTTCAGGGATTGGTTCCTTTTTGAACCAATCCCTTTTTGTTCTAAGTACCCAATCAGAAATGTATTATTTGAAGCCAGTTATTTGCATACAGAACACCTCCTCTTAGTTCGGTCCTACGTCGTGACGTAGTCTCGTAAGTAGGCGGGGTTCTTTTGACTCAACTGGACCTGCGCGGTTCATTTGTGTTGCGTGTCTTCGACCGGTTCGGATGGTGCTGCTGCTTCCTCTGTACTTCTCCTGGAACCGTCTGGGAAGGGTGAGGCCTCCATCATGCCGCCGCCTGAGTTTGCTTGGCCGGCGGCTTTTGCCGCTCCCTCCTGTTTCATCCGGGCAGGTTGAGCTGGCTTGGCTGGCCTCCTTCGGTGGATTCTCTCGCAACTTTCTCCAAACAGTGAGTCTCCATTTTGCTCTTTTTTGGTTAGTTTGTTTTTCGGCATTGGTTTTAAACCGGTTCTTTATTTATTTTTTCGTGTTTCCCTCTTTGGTTTCGAATTTCGTCGTTTTTGTAATTGTTTGGTTGTGTGTTTTATCATTTTTTCTAAATTTCGGGACCGGAGCTGGTCAATGTGCCGCTTCACTCCCTGCCATCGTCTACCGTTAATCGGTAAGACTTGGGGCCTGTTAAGTCTGTGATTGTGTCGGTACCATAATGGGTCTCCCTAAAATTTTTTCGCATACACCAAATACCCATTTTGAAAATCCTGAATCGTGTAGAGAGTCAGGGGGGTTTTCTGGTGTGAAGTTTGGATGTAACCGATCTAGCTGGATCTGAGTTTTCTCCCCATCAGTAGTTAGATGGTGTTTTGTGTTGGTTGTAGTTATTTGGTGTTATTGTTGCGGGTGAGTAGCCTGTTTAGTTTTGCTTTGGCCGTCCCCAGTGTCCATCCTTTCCAAACCTCCTTGGTAAACCTGACCAGTCTTTCAGCCCTACCGTTTGCCGCCGGTGGACCGGCGCTTGTGAGGGCATGTCTTATACCCAGGGAGGCTAGGTATTGTTCGAATAGCAGGCTGGTTAGTTTGAGGTCCATTATCAACACTAGTACGTCCGGCAGGCCGTGGGTTGCAAAAAGTTTGGTCTAGTTCCCTTATTACCATTTCTGTTGTCGTTGATGGCATAATTTTTACCTCTAGCAATTGGAGTATGCGTCCACGACAATCAGAAACGTGTGTCCTTGGTAGGACCCGCAAAATCGATATGGATCCGCGACCAGGGGCCCCTTGGAACTTCCCAGTCCCTTATAGGTGCCTTGGGGGAGCTGGTCTGGCTCTCTGGCATTTGTTGCACGAGTTCACCAGTATTCAATGTCCTTATCAATGGCCGGCCACCAGACAGTAGCTCCTCGCAAGGCTTTTCTTTTTAAACATTCCCGGATGTCCCCATGGCAGCATGCCCGTACCTGTTTTGCAATTTGTTTGGAATGACTACCCGCTCACCCCACAGTAGACATCCTTTTCTATAGAGAGTTCGGTTTGTTCTGGTCGGAAAGGTTTAAAAGTCTCGGTTTTTTTGATTTCTCGGCCAGCCTCTACCTACCCAGTTAAGTATGCGGGCAGTCAGTGGGTCTTTTGCCATGGCTCTGGCAACATCATTCGCGGAGATGGTAGATCGGGGCAGGTCTCTATCTGTAGGGCAGTCATCGTTGGTGCGGGTCTTCTTCCGTTGCTGGCAATGGTGCTCTGCTCAAAGCGTCCGCATGGGAAATTTGTTTCCCCGGCCGGTGTATTAGGGTGTATGAGTAGGCTGCTAGAACTCCGATCACCTAGTCATTCTTGGGACAGGATGTTTTGGTGTGGGCTTGTTTCCGCCAAAATTCCAAGTAGCGGTTTTGTGGTCTGTGACAATTTGAAAAACCCGCCGTAACAGGTATTCATGAAAACGCTTTACCCCAGCGAACAATTGCCTAAGGCCTCTCTGTCCAGTTGGCTGTAGTTCCGCTCGGCTTTTGACAGAGTTTTTGAGTAGTACGCGATGGGCGCCTCTCTTCCGTCCGGAGTTGGTGGCTCAGGATGGCTCCGACTCCAAACGGTGAAGCGTCACAGGTCATCTCAATGGTAGCGTGTCGCTAAATTGGATGAGAACGGTGTTTGAAGTTAGCAATCTTTTTATTTGTTGAAAGGCTTTTTTTTTTTGTGCCCCCCAAGTCCAAATTGCTTTTTGTCCAGTAACCGGTGTAGCGGTTCTGCTATTGTAGCCTTATTTGGTAGGAAACATAATTATAAAATTTATTAGACCCAAGAATGCTTGTAAATCGCTTTGTTCTTTGGTTCTGGTGCGTTATTTATGGCTTTTAGTTTTCTTTTCGGTGGGGTGTATACCTCTCCGTCTATTAAATAGCCCAGAAATTGACGCTCTTTTTAGCCAGGCAGCTCTTTTCTTTTTTTCCTTTAGTCCAGCTTCCCTGAATTTAGTTAGTCCATTTTTAAGTGTCTGTTTTAGTTGGTTTTTTCGTTTTTTGCTGAGATTTAGGACGTCGTCGAAGTACGGTAGACGTCCCTGTATGCCGTTTAGGAGGGTTTCATGAGGCTTTGAAACACGCCCTGGTGCACATATCTGACTCCAAAATTGGAGTCTCTTACATCTGAATGCCCCTTTGTGTGTAACTATAGTCCTGTGCTCCGCTGTTTCGGGGTCTACTGGGAGTTGTTGGTATGCTTGTGCCAGGTTCGAGTTTGCAAAAAATTTTGTCCCCCAGGGAATGTAGCAAATGCTGGACTACTGGCACGGGTATGCGCTCTGTTGTAGTGCGTGGTTCAGGGTCGCCTTGTAGTCACCACAGATTCGGATTGACCCATATGGTTTAATAGGTGTGCACTATCGGTGTTTTCCATGGATGGTCCACAGGCTCTAGCACCTGAGCTACTAGTTTTTTAGCTGTTCCTCAATCTTTGCTTTTAAAGCACGGAACTCAGCTGCTTTTTAGTCTTTTAGGGGCTACCTGTGGTCTAGACTGAAAAGAGAATAGGGTTTCCCGGTACTCTTGCAGTGAGCATCAAACACGTTTGGAATTCCGATTAGTCTTCCTCCAGTCGGTTGTGCTCACGTCGGTGTCTATCCCCGGTCAGTCCCCGATGCCTGCAATAGGCGCGAACCATTTCAGATGCTCTGCAGGAGTCGTCGGTCTAATCTCGATCGATCGTATGGTCAACAGAAGTACCTCGACATGCTGTTTGTACGAGACTTATGAATTGGCCCCATGCCAACTACCCGGATTCAGTTTCCTCTGGTAGTCCTTGAGTGTTGCCGTGCTTTTTAAGTTCTGTCGGTCGGATGTCAGGGACTAGTTGTTTTATGGTGTTCACGAGACCATGGACAGGAAAGATACGAGTCCACTTCCATTTCGCAGGGCTTTCCTTCCATTCTTACTGTTATGTTAACTTTCCTTTCCGCTTTCCGTCTTAAGCGCTCCCTATTGTAACAGGTTTGATGTGTATTCTCTCTGTTTGCGGTTTGCTTGTTCCCGCGGCCACTTTCTCTCCGTCACGTGGGCTCGGCTCGTGTGGGGGAATTGTTGGCGTCTCGTTGGGCTGTAGTTTTTTTTGTTCCTGCAGACTTTCTCGATATGCCCTCGTTTCTTGCAACTTCTGAGATGGCATCGAGAAACCTGCATTCCGTTTGGGTGACTTCCTCGCAGCAGCGCATTCCCGCCAAAATTTCTTTCTGCGCTCTTTCTTGCCGGCATACATGCGGTGGACCTCGTCGTCTTCGTCGTCTGACTCGGACGTTTCGCCATATCTTCGTGTGGGTGGTAACTGGGAGATTGTTTCTTCTTGTGCCAGGGGTTTGTTCATCCCTGACTTGGTTCATCTGTCTCATGGTATGGCCGATTTTTTCGCTGGCTTCAGTGGCTGTGGCTTCCGCGATGGCCTCAACTAAAGGTTATTTTAGGCTTGTTCAGTAGCTTGCTTGCGGCTGTTGAGTTCTACGTCCACATATCACTCGGTCTTCTCATAGCCCTCATCGAGGTTTAAGAATTCGCACTCTCCCTACTGTTCGGCAGAGCGGCTACAAATTCAGCTCCTGTCCTCACTTTCCTCTGTCTCTCAAGTAGAATTCATGCCCGTCTTATGAGGTTGGACACCGTGGTGCGTAGTGAGTTTTCAGTAGTTTCTGGAGTTTGGACCATGTTAACTGTTTTACCGTTCGGGGCTTTGTCGCGCAGGGCTTTTGCCCATTTTGAAAACGGTCGGTCCGCAGTGCGTAAGAAAACGGCTCTCTTGCGTTGTTCTGAGATGTCCTCCATCTCATTGCTCTCCAGGTACAGATCTGGAAACGGTCTGCATTACGAATCCAGTCTTCCTCGTTTGGTATTAAAAGGTGCGGGCGGCTGCGTGTTCACCAGCAATTCCTGTCTGTCGTCGTGGAATTTTCTGCTTCACCAGGCGTGCTCGGTCTTTCGCGTTCCAGGGAACGATCCAACCTCGTCGCTAGTGTTTTGTCTGGAAAAACATGGAGTAGACCGTTCCACACAAAGTCTTTATTTTAGTAAGAGTTGAGAAACAGGAACATTGGCTCAAGCCGCGCCGGTCTTTTATACATTTTTCCCGGCCGGCTTGTAGCCAATGACATTGATTTTGGCCGCCTTCCCGCGGCTTCAGGGATTGGTTCCTTTTTGAAACCAATCCCTTTTCGTTCTAAGTACCCAATCAGAATGTATTATTTGAAGCCAGTTATTTGCATACAGAACACCACTAAACCACAAATTTAGCACACCAGCATCCTTAATAGATGGTCATCCAACCTAGGAATGTCCATGTCAGCTTGGAAAGCCATATTAGCACCAGATGCTTCCACACTGCCACTTTCTTGAGCCTGGGAAAATGAGAGGGGGGAATTTCTTGGAGTTTATGTGGTTAGACATAATAGCATTCTTCTTCTTCTACTTGGGTGAGGGAATGTCTCAAGTTGGGATGGATGGTGACTGGGCCATGTGATGCGATGATGGGTGCAGGGGATGAATTTTGTAGTTTTTACTTACTGCAAGGAAGCCTGGAACTTTCAGATTTGGGGTTCCCCAGATGTGCCAGTTTACTATCTAAAGAAAACAGAACTTTTGAGAAGATATCTGTCTCAGAGTTTTTGTTTGGAGTGGAGGTTTTCTGGAACTCTGACAGAAACATTTTCTAATGTCAAGACAAAAAAATCTGCTTCTTTAATTCATTGCTGAAACGGAACAAAATTCTGGTGCAGCAATTGACAAGCAGAGTCCAAGCTGGCCTGATCCTCCTGCTCTCTTCTCCTCCCTCTCTCCTCCCCTCCCTATGCCAGAGTTCCAAGGTTTATGTGACTACCATAACACTGTCATCTAACGAGAAGCAACTATCTTTTGTAGGTCTCTCTGAGAATATATTGTATGCGGTTCAGAGTTGGACTGCAGAGTCCTTGGCGCTCTCTCAGCTTGGCTGTTTGCTTGAATATGTTTCATTACCCAATTAGGTAATATTATCAGTACTACTGAGTGTGAGATTTGCTACTTGTTTATCACACGCTCTTCCAATGATGATGGGGTTGGGCTTTCTCCTTGGAAGTTCCTTAATTATTCTGTTGTTTTTTGCTTGATTGTGTGGTGTTAACGATTATGCAATGTGCAGCACTTTTGCCCTTTTTGGTGCTGAGTGGTGAGTTGGGGTCAACCTGGTCCTAGCATCATTCCGAGGCAACCCTGGTCTTTAGCTGCCTAGAAGCTGGATTGGTCGAGAAGGACTGAGAAACCACGGCAAGGACAAACAAGGAGGCAGTTTCCAGGACTGTGAAAATGTTTCTCTCATTGGTGCCCTAGAGACCTTTCTGAAGAATTCTGCTTGTTGTTATATATTCTGGGATGTCTAAGCATGACAATATGGCAGTGAAAACATCCTTCTAATTTCAAACATCATAAAGCACTGACATATAAACAGCAACTATTAAATACTTCTCAAGCTAAAAGGTTTTCACAAGCATCCAAAAAAAGCCATTGGTGTGGAGAGGGAAAGTTGAAAATAAGACTCAAAGAAATGCATCTAATTTTTGCAATTAGACCCTAAAAATAAAACCATCAAAGCAAGTGGTGATACCGAATCCTTGATATAACTTTACCCATCTCAGACCATCTCAGACCAGACATACAGTACAGATACTCTGTTCTCATTCCATCAGAGAGGAGCCTTTTGGTTCACCCTGCTAGCTCATAGAGAGAGCCATTTACCATCCATGAAATCCTTTAAGAAAAACTAAGCTTTTTAGCCACTTCACCCACATTTTAATATTAGTCACACACACACACACACACACAATAATTGTCATCAGCCTTAAAGCCTTTTAAATATCTCACTGATATTCTTTTGGAGTCTCCATTTCAACCCAGATTTTGATTTCCAGCCTTGCCAATAACCATACAATAATATTTCAGAAGTAGGAATCCCCACAATAAAAATATTATATTGGAATTCCAAAGTAATATACACACTACAAAGCCTTTCCAGCAAATACAAATTAAGAAAAAGTTTTTTGCTATCTGAGTTAATGAAAAAGATAAAATATGAAATAAAAATAATAATTTAGGGAGTAAAAACAGGCTGGGATTCTTCGAAACCATGATGGCCCTGATAGAAATTCCCACCGTCTGCTTCATCAGGAATGACTAGTTGTGTGCAAAGAGATACTTTTCATGCCCTGCATCTCTTCTGATTGGAAAAAAAAGTCAATTTGGTTCAGCCGGCATTAGGATGAAGCTTCCGCCTTCCTTGCAACCATGCAGCCTTTCTCTCTGCACTGCTCCAGCATTGGGAGTTAAGCAACTGCATTTATCCATGTAAGCCACTCCATATCTAGCCCCCACCCCCACCCCTACTCATGCTCTATGACATTCATAAATGATCCCCAAACACTTTCTCTCCGGAAGCACCAGAGTGCTACTGATTAGCTGTCAATCATTTTTTAATGTCTTAATATGTGACTGTCGTGTAGCATGACAATTATGCACATCCAATTAAGCAAACCTTTCACACTCTCTTAAGTGGGTGATGGAGGAACTTCAATCAGCATAATTAGTTCAATCAGAAAAGAACTTTATCAAGAGGAGCAGCAGAGGGGGAATCATATTAAGCCACCATGAGAGGCTGGGCTGAAGCCTCAGGCTTGCACAAAGGATGCTGCCAGCCCTCTTCCTCTGGACAGGATGGGCCCTGCTTCTCTAAGCCCAGCTGAAATGGGGTGCAGAAGGGATGGCCCCCTCTGCTTTGCAGTTTCCTGTGATCTGTGGACAGCTATCCCTGCTCAATGGGGCATATAGGCAGTCCTCAACTTCCAACAGTTCATTTAGTGACTGTTTGAAGTGACAAAAGCACTGAAAAGTGACTTATGACCATTTTTTACACTTCAGACCATTGCAGCATCCCTATGGCCATCTGTCATGCCCCTGTTGGAGTCTGAATCTGAGGAGGAAGATGAACAGTTGACACAGGGAGTGGGACTGTGGCTCTATTGGCTGTGGAGGAAACTGGGGAAGGGCAAAGTCCAGCTGGTCAGGCAAGGAAGAGGTAGAACAAGGGAGAGGGAATTCAGAGGAAGACCCGGGCCTACTCCCTCTTTATCCTCGGGCATGCAGGGAGGAACGGAGAAGAGAAGAGAGCAACGTAGGTTGAGTGGCTTATGGGGGAGGAAAGGGCCCTGATTCCCTTCATTAGCCACACCTGGGAATGAGAATTTAAAATAGATGCAAGCTGAGTGCGGTGTCTGCTGGGAACAAATGTGAGTTTATCTTGTAGCAGTGATTTGGCATGGGTCACCAAACTAGTGGTGACCCCTGGCTGGCCATGCCTCCCAACCGGTCACCCACTTGTCCTGGTCACTCTCCTAGCTTTCCTTACCATGTGGTGGCTGTGGTGCAGCTCGGGCGGATGTCCCAGGGATGCTGCACATGTGCGCCGCATGTGCAGCCACTACACACACAGTACGCATGTGCAGCAGCCCCAGGACATACGCCTGCCTGCCAGCCCTCCTGGAGCATGTTTTCTTCCTTCTCCCAGTGGACATGCCTCTTCCAGCCTGGCCTGGCCAGCAGGTAGGTGGGCGGATGTCCTGGGGCTTCTTGCCCCCCCTTGTTGCGATATGCCTGCAGCAGCCCCTTGGGCTGGCTGAGCTGGGACCACCGTTTCCAGGCTTCTACTCACCTGTGCTTTGTTGACACCTCTTCACCTTGCCTGAAGCGGCTGGTCCTGCCCCTCATTCTCCCCTCCCTCGCTTGGCCTGAGAAGGTAAGGGCGATGGCAGGGGATAGCAGGCCAAGTCCCTATCTTCCCCTCTCTCTCCCCCACACTCTGTGTGTGTGTGTGTGTGTGTCCCTCAAAGCTTCCTTGGTGCTCTTCACTACTTTCATTTCTTCTTTTTGGAATCCAGACTGGCTGATCAAGGATCGCCAGCCGGGCTGGAAAAATCTCTTTGGGTGACCCACCTCCCCCTCCCCTTTCTCTCACAACTGGTGGCTGTGGTGGGGCTGGGAGGATGGCGTGCACACCGGAGGAGGAGGGTCACCTGAAGGGATACTTCCAGCGCAGCTGGCAATCCTTGTTCAGCCAGTCTTGATTCCAAAAAGAAGACATGAAAGTAGCGAAGAGCACTTGGCCCAGCCGCAGCTTTGAGAGAGAGACACAGAGACACAGAGAGTGGGGGAGAGAGAGGGGAAGATAGGGAGAAGGGCAGAGACAGAGATACAGAGGGGGAGAGAGAGACCCATAGAGAGAGAGACACGCACAGAGGGGGGAATGAGAGAGAAAAGAGGGAAAGAGAGAAAAAGAGGGAATGAGAGAAGAAGGGAGAGAGACAAGAAAGAAAAGAAAGAGAAAAGAGAAAGAAGGAAAGAAGAGGTTTGGGGGAGCGTTTGTGCAAAGCACCACTGCAGCCACTTACACGAGGGCCCCCCCCCCCCCCCACTGAGGTGTTTTGCAAGGTGCTCAAAGTGCCACAGGTGGAGGTAGTTTTTTCCTTTTCCCGCTGCCCGGTGCTGAATTGAGCTGCCGAATCATTCAGTCCATCCCAGACAAGGTGTGGTGGGGGAAAAGGAAAGGAAAGAAAGAGAGAGAGAGAGAGAGAGACAGACAGACAGACAGACAGACAGACAGAGAGACAGAGAGACAGACAGAGAGAGAGAGAAGGGAGAAAAAGAAAGAAAGAAAGAAAGAAAGAAAGAAAGAAAGAAAGAAAGAAAGAAAGAAAGAAAGAAAGAAAGAAAGAAAGAAAGAAAGTGAGAAAGAGACAGAGGGGGAAGAGAGGGGGAGAGAGAGAAAGAGAATGAGGGGAGAGAGTGAGAGAAAGAGAGAGGGGGAAGAGAGAAAGAAAGAGAGAAGGAAGAGACAAGAAAGAAAAGAAAGAAAAGGGAAAGAAAGAAAAGGGAGAGAGAAAAAGAAGAGAAAGGAAGAAAAGGGGTAGACAAAGAAAGGGGGATGGAAGGAAGAGACAGAAAGAAAGAGAGAGAGAGAGAGAGAGAGAGGGAGAGAGGAAAAAGTGAATGAGATATATGAATGGATAGATAAATACATGGAGGGAGGGAGGGAGAGAGGAAAATAAGGAGAGAAAGGAAGGACACAAACCCTGGCTTTAGAAGACTCTTTGAAGCAGCACAGCAATCTAGGGCTGGCCTGCAAGGTCATCTAGTCCAACCCCTTTGTCCAGCAGGAAATCCTTACAGAATCATAGAATAGCAGAGTTAGGGGTGTGTATGTGTGTGTGTGTGTGTGGTTGGCAAAACTCCAAAAATGGGTTCAGCAGCTTTGGGGAGATCAGTCATAAATTAGAACACTTGCTAAGCAACTGGCCATTAAGCAAGGACCACTTGTATTTGGTTTGCCAGTCACATGGTCACCTGGCCACACCCACCCAGTCACCTGACCACAAAGCCACATCTGTCTGGTCACATGACCAAGCCAAGCCCACAAATTAAGATAATTGAATCCCACCACTGCTGTGTTGCCTTTGTGCCATGCCACGAGTCATCACAGTCATGCGATCAAAATCCAGACACTTGGCAGCTGGCTCCTATTTCTGTGTCATGCGGAGACTGACTCAGAGGGAGAGGAGGAACAGCCGACAGGGAGTGGAAGTGGGGCTCCGGAGGTTGTGGAGGAGCCTGGGGAAGGGCAGAGGCCGGCTGGGCAGACAGAGGAGGACCCAGGCCCGTCCCCTCTCCATCCTAGGGCACGCAGGGAGGAGAGGAAAAGGGAGAGACGTGGTCTACTCTGGAGGAGAGGCCCTTGATCCTCTTCATGGGCTGCAGTTGTGACAACTGAATAAGAGGACGGACCTGCATACTGGCAAGCGTTGGAAACAAAGCGTGTTTTATTTTGGTCTGAAGTTATTTTGCTTGGCGTCCTTCCAACAGACTATGCCTTGTTATCTCCTTGAATTTGGTAAATACTTTTCTTGTTCTGTTGTGGAAATTTTGTCACTGTAGTTTGTTTGGTTTTTTATTTCACCTCTATCTGCTCATTAAGTTCGGACTGTTTTGCTTTCTTTTGAAAACTATTTTTGAGCATGTTTTATCTCCAACTGAGAATTATTGAACAGTGGGACCAAGTTGGAGGCATTAAAAGACATTTATTTATGTTTTGGATTTTGTTACATTTGTATCCTACCCTGGGTCATCACATTATGAGAGTTGCAATGTCCCGGGGTCCTGTGATCCCTTTGTGACCTTCTGACAAGCAAAGTCAATGGGGAAACCAGATTCACTTATCAACCACGTTACTAATTTAATAACTGCAGTGGTCCACTTAAACCGTGGCAAGAAAGGCTGTAAAATGGGGCAAAATTCACTTAGCAATAGCCTTGCTGAGCAACAGAAATTTTGAACTCAACTATGGTCTTATGTCTAGGGCAGAAATATTGGCAGGGCCAAGAATGACTGGAGCCATTCTGCACCAGAGTGGCTCAATCATTCCTGGGGGTTTGCATCGCAAGGTGGAGCAATCTGCTTTCAAGCAACTAGGCCAAAAGGCAGAGCATCCAAAGTGAAAGAAGGAGAAAGAAAAGATGTTTGACCTTCCCACAAGATGACCATCTGACAGCACACTCTTCCTATTGTTTCCTGTCACTCAGATTGACATTCGGATTGAAATCCATCCTTTCTGGTGATTATTTGTTTATTTATTTAAGGACTCATGAGGCTGCTCAACTATGGCTCTAGGGGGCATACGAGATAAATACACAATCCAAAAGAAGGAAAAAAAACATGGAAAATTATCTAGTAAAAACAAACAATATATAAATTCAGCTTCTAAACATAAAAGGCAAAATGGTGACAAGCCACATAACAGGGGGGCTCTCGTCTTCCCCTGAGACAGAGCCAGGTCTTAATGGCTTTCCTGAGGCTGAGAAGAGTGGGAGGTCTGTCTAACCCTNGGCTTTCCTAAGGCTGAGAAGAGTGGGAGGTCTGTCTAACCCTATCCCTTCCCTCAAAACGACTCTATAGAGCCCTGCACACCAGAACAACTAGACCACAAGGACAATGTTTTCTCAAAAGCCATCACTCTGCTAAACAAATAATTCTCTCGACACTGTCCAACTATTTACTAAATCTGCACTACTATCACTATTAATCTTCTCATCACTCCTTATCGCCCATCCCCTCCCACTTGTGACTGTTTGACCGTAACTTTGTTGCTTGTTTTATCCTTATCATTTATATGGACTGTTTCCTATTATGATTCGATTCCTTATTGTACCCTAGGACTATTATTGTTGTACCTGATGATTCTTGACTCTTGACAAATGAATCTTTTTGTTTATGTACACTGAGACCATTTGCACCAAGACAAATTCCTTGTGTGTCCAATCACACTTGGCCAATAAAAGAATTCTAATTCTAATATTTTTTGGGGGGGGTCATTCTAGAGACCAGGGGAGCCACAGAAAAGACATGTTTCCTGTGGTCTCATAAGATTTAAAAGAAAGAATCTGGAAATCCCTACCTGTGGACACTTGTGAAGTGGGCAGATGTTGCTGGGGGAAGCTGATCCCATGCCAAGTGGGGCTTTAATGCTGAGGACGAGCATCTTGAATCACAACCAGAAGCCTCTCTGGAGGTCATGGAGAAGTGATACTTCAAGGGCATTTTTCTTAATACATTAGGGGGGAAATGTTTTTAAAAATAACATCAAGTTTTAAATTAAACTGATAATGATAACATTATCAGTCTTTGACCAATTGTAGTTTAGGTAATGGACCTTCATCTCCACATCCTTTCAGGTGACCTCAGGCTGGATTGGCAAGTCTCTCTTGCTGGACCAGCACTGCTTGGCTCCTAACCCTCCCCCCACCCTTGCATTCCATTCTCTTCCCCTTGTAAAAAATATCAGGATAGGTGCATGCAAAGCAACACTAGCAGAATGACAGACTGATAACAGTTTTTATTCTTTAATCTAGGGGTCTCCAAAATTGGCAATTTTAAGACTTGTGGGCTTCCACAGCCAGGAATTCTGGGAATTTAAGCCAGGAATTCTGGGAGGTGAAGCCCACAAGTCTTCAGGTTGCCAATTGTGGAGACTCTTGCTTTAATCCATTTCTCTAAGTGGTTTCAATGTACAATGCCAGTGTTTAGGCAATACTTCCCTTTCTTCTCTTCCTTTCAGCAAACTGCAGCCAACAGTGAGAAATGTCCTTCCAGAAGGAATTCTTCACAGCAGCTGATAAATACTTTCTAAAAGCTTGTCCTTCTGGCTATAGCAACAACAGGAGAAGACACCTTAGAAGATGGATCTAATATCCAGAATCCAGTCTGTAAGCAGAAATGAATTGTATTTCCAGATTAGATTTCAAGTGGTTTCAAGCAGTTCAAAATGAGAGCTATATTCATGATGGGAGCTTGGCTCTAGTCAACATCTGCACAGAAAACCAAGAATGCTCTTCTCTACTATTGGTGTCCAACAGAGAGGATTTGCAAGTGAAAAGTGTTAGATCTTACGATCTCAGGTAAGAATGGAGGAGAAGCCAAAGGGTAACAGTGACGTGGATCTTATTGGCTCTGGGGACACTGATGGTGGCTGGAGATTTGGAAGAGGAGTGGTTAGTTTAGAGATATTTAAATAGACTGTGCACTGGTTTGGCTGGAACTGAAAGTCACACAGAAAAATGAAGACAAGAATATTTACTGCAAATGTGGCACCATTCAAACAACTGTCCATCTTTTACAGTGCCCCTGAGGACTGACATACACACAGCATGACTTGCTGCTAGGAAATATCCCTGCCATCAATGTAGCCTGGTACTGGGCTAGTATTATATACATTTATGTTTTATATAAGTTTTTAATCTTTTTAAATTTAAATTTATAATGTTTCCCTTTCTGGTTCCTGCATTTCTGACATGAGACAAGGCAAGGCCAGGGATAAACCAGAATTCTTCAGAGCTCAGTGAAGCTTATATCACTTGATATGGGAAGCAGCTTTTGATAGTTGAGTTTCTCATTTCTCCTCCCCTTATAAGCTGGATTCTCCTTGCTAATGACTTTGGCTTGTGGGGAGAAGACCCAGCCCTCATGCAATACTAAACACTAAACAAACTGCTGGGGTCCTGCAAGAAGAACCGCAGGGGAGCAATCAAGCAACATTAATCTGCATGGCAGCTCATTCCTGGGTTGACACTTGTGTAGGATGCCAGCATTGAGCACTATAATACTGTGATAATTCTTTTTCCACAAGCAAACAAGGTTGAATGAAAACTCAGCTCTCACTTCACAGCATTATTTTATTTATGCACTCATGATTTTGTTGTCTCAAAATGAAAGAAGCTTTAAAGGCTGCTAATGCATGTGTTTGTCACATGGAGATGCCCAAAATAAGTTTCCCTGGGAATCAAATGAAGTCCTGCTCCAAAAAGGCAGGAGGCAAGATTACCTATTGTCCATTGGTTAATTTGGTTGCCTGAGCAAATCAGACCAGGCTTAGATTGGAAACTACCCAAAATTATAATGTCTATTTTTTTAAAAAAATATAGATACATAGAGATATGCTGATAATGACCAGACTGATGTTGCTCTCCAAAATAATTATTGCATTACCATACAACAGAACAAAGCCAGAAGATGTAATTTAGCTGAATCTATTGTGAGGTCAATAGATACACAAACAGAGCAGCCATTCTTTTCATTTCAGAGGGAACTACTTGATCACATTAAGTGAACCCTGCAATGCACAAAGAATCCCTCCTTCAGGCTGTTTACTGCAGATTGATAGTCGCTTTCTGTTCATTTCACTGGGAACATGAAGATGGCAACAGTAAAAGAGATGATGGAACCAGTAGAAGACGTCAATGGAAAACCTAAATGGAGCAAACAGGGAAAACTTAGAACAAAGAAAAATAGGGTTGGAAGGGACCTTGTTCTCCTGCAGGAGAACCTATACCATTTCAGGCAAATGATTGCCCGGTCTCTTCTTGAAAACCTCCATTAACAGAGCACCCACAGCTTCTGGGTGGGAGCAGTTCCACTGGTTGATTGCGCTCACTGTCAGGAAATGTCTCCTTAGATCTACTCTTCCACCAAATTCTCCTTATTCTGCCCTCAGATGCTTTGGAGAATCGGTTGACCCTTTCATCCCTGGGGCAACCCTTCAAATATTGGAAGAGTGCCATCATATCAGCCTTATTCTTTCTCATTGCATTAGATTACAGTAACTATGAATTTATGTGGCCATTCACAAAACAATTTGATCAACTTTTCTATTGCTGGTGATTAAATATGTTGTATGATCAAACCATTATTCTTTGTTTAATCCAGGTGAAATTATATGAACTGCTAGGTGAATTGTAGGCTAAAATATTTTGCATCAGGTCAGTGATACATTCTATCCACCTTGATAAAAGATTTCCCATCAGAACTTGATTGTTTTGTCATGTTGAAGTGTCATGTTGGCCCCCATCAACTTTATACTTCATGAAGTCATTGGCTGGAGATCTAGTGTAAACATTCCAGTGTATATAGGGGAAATTACTATTTGCTCCAAGTTCTGATGGTTGTTCCTAACATATTGCCATAGAACAAGCAACTTTAGGATTTATATCAGCTGCAGGATAATTTATATTAACAGAATAAGAGAATTGGAAGGGAGCATGGAGATCTTGTAGTCCAACCTCCTGTTTAAACAGGAGACCCTATACCATTTCAAACAAATGGCTGTCCAATCTCTTTTTAAAAGACTCCAATGCTGGAGCATCCACAGCTTCTGGAGGCAAATTGTTCCATTGATTAATTGTTCTAATTGTCAGGAAGTTTCTCCTTAGTTCTAGGTTGTTTCTCTCCTTGATTAGTTTCCACTTGTTGCTTCTTGTCCTGCCTTCAGGTGCTTTGGCAGATAGGTTGAACCCCTCTTCTTTATGACAGTCTCTCAAATATTGGAACACTGCTATCATATTCCCCCTGGTCTTTTGTTTCATTAAATAGATATTAGATAAACTAAATATGAATAGAATAGGAACAGAATAGAATAGAAGACTTCCAGTGTGAGTTTCTTCGGTAAAAGACCGAAACCGTGACTCTGCACAGTTTCGATCCATGCTCACCGCTGGAGTGCCACAAGCCAGCTGGTTTCGGGGTTAAGCCACCCTGTAGAGGTGGTGAAGAAGGGGGAGACTGCCTGCAGGTTTGAGGAGAGTTGCATCTCTCCTCCCCAGCTGGCCATTACTCCCTTTCCCAAAGGCAGTTGAAGCAGTGGTCAGAAATGGCCACCACAAAGAAGAACTCGACCAGAAAAGAATGTGCAGGAGGAAGATAAGAAGAGCAGTTTTGGGTGACCGGGTCAAACAGCAAAAGCATAAATAAGTACCCTGGAATTTAACTATTTAAAAAAATAACACTGTTCCAAAGAAGATTTCTAAGCAGCGAAGGAAGAGAGAAAAGGGAAAAGAACTTTGGTTGTTTTTTTTTCTCTTTTCTCTGACAGCTAAGAGACTTAAGTAAGAAATTGGAAATAAACAAATCCACTTTGACATTAATTAGGCATTTAAGGTTTGCTGAAAATAAAAGTAAAGGATCATGAAGATTTTTGGACAATTAAAAGCTTTGTGAAAACAGAAGGAGAAGAAAAAGAATAAAAAGCGGCAGGATCTGGAAAGGAGGAGACTGCCTTGGAATTAAAAAGATTTACGTAAAATCTTCAACAAGACTTCTAAAAGATACATCTTAAAACTTGAACCATCACAACAAAATAGCAAAACCCTAGGGAAAGAGAAAGTGAAAAAAGAAATAAGAAGAAACAGCTTTGGGAGTAATTTGGATTATTCTGTTGATCTCTGGACTCTTGGTACTGCATCCTGAATGACTAAAATCAATCAGAGTGGTTGTTTCAAAAGTGTTTAAAATTGTGCCTCCACTCTTAGAAGAACTGAAATGGAACTTAAAAAGTACAAGCAGAAGATGCACAATAGGAGAGTTCTTTTGGCTGTGTATTTCAGTTTTATAGAAATGGAGATTTGGAACTATGAGAAACAACAAGAAATGCCTGCAAACAGACGATTGGACAAAAGAAGAGCCATCTTTCAAGAACAAGTAATCTTAGGTGGGGAAAAAAGGAGAGGGGAGGAAGGAGAATGGGAAAGGTTGAGGACTGGGAAAAAAACCCCAAAAAGAATAGATTGAAAATAAGTATAAACCAGAAAAAGAGAAATGCAGAGAAGAAATTAGAAGTAAGAGACAAGGGGTTAAAAAGGGGAGGAGAAGAAGAGAGGAAGAAGAAAAGGAAAGGGAAGTTATCAAAGGACCAGAAACCAAAAAATATAGAGAAACAGGGGACTACCTTAGAGATAATGGAGTGAAAATTTAATTGAAAAAGGGATTCTGGCAAAGGTACATAGATAGCATTATTATATTAGAAATTAGAAATAATTCAGAAATATGAAACAATGTACAATTAAAATGTTTGTAAATAGTTATCATAATCTAGAGTAATGTTAGTCAAATAAATTAAATGTCAACAAAATGAATATTTAATGCATCGATATAAACATATGTTGGAAGCAGAAATAAGGGAAAAATTAATAATTGGGGATTACTCGTGTCTTAAGAATGTCATGAATATTTAATGAAAAAAAATGTGAGCAGTTTAAGACTTTACATGAAATATTCATGATAGACTGAATTGGAATGGAATGGGGGTTTCAATTACATAGTTTTAATCCTTTTTTCAAAAACTATAGTATGTATTATAAGAATGTACCAAGCTAGAATTCAGATTGGAAGTTATGTATTTATTATTATATTGTAACGTACAACCTTAAGTATATATAACAGTTTAAATAAGAGTTGAATGATAAAATTAAATATAAGTGTCAATTCCAATTAGTAATTACGGGATTAAAATTTTTAAAATGTAAGAAAGATAATGAAATTGGAAACAGAAAGACAAAAGTAATATAATATTGAATTGAATTTGAGAAATTACAAATAAAATTGAAAATTAAAAAAGGGGAAAAACTTATAGAAATAGCAAAAGTAATAAATGGAATAGAACACACAAAATGAGCTGAAATTGAGTTTGTGTCTGATGAAAGAAGTGCAATGGACCATGCTATTTCAAAAAGCATGTTTACTTGTATTTGTCAGGAGGTTGTGGTGTGAAAAACCCAAATAAAACTTCAGTTTGAAAAAAAAAAGTAGAAAACAGAATAGACAGAATGAATGGAATTCTTTATTGGCCAAGTGTTTATTAGCACATGCAGGAATTTATCTCGTGGTGAAAAGCCTCCGGTCGTGGTACTAAATAATAGTGCATAGATCATTATCACAGTCATTGTAACAAAACATTCATCATAAAACATTAGATACAACACTTTAGATATATTTCATAGATACTAAATAACAATCAACATTAATCATACTAGGTACTAAAGGCCCTGTCCCATGCACTTACGGATGCCAAGAGGATGTAAAACGTCTTAAAAAAGCTTGCCATACGTTGAGAAATGTTGCTTGCAATCCATTGTGTACTCACTGTGCATAAGTGTTTCATGCGCTCTTACTCTGTCGAGGATCCGTTCCACTGCGATCATCCACGCAAGAAGTTTTGATCGCCACAAAACTTTGTGAACGGATGAACTTTCGCCATTTACGATGTTAAATCACACATTACAACAACCAACTTTTCTATGTCCGTTTATCATCGTTGAAATGTCCGCTGCAGTCCTCTGGACATCCTCGCAACTCACATCTGCTGCAGCCTGAAAACGAAAAGGGAGGGAGAAGGGTACATGGAATGTCTATACATCGTTAGTAGCATGGAATAGAAAGATGCATTCTGGCATCCGATTATACATCACGCGGCATCCCCTTTCTTCCTTTAGGCATACATGATGCATCCGCTTCATCGCTTAATGCGTTGCTTCAATTTCTCCCCTGGACCCTTCGGAGTGTCATGCCGTTCCATCTGCTAGGCTTTCCTATGAACATCTGTTTAACATCTCCGCTACATACTACCCACGCTCCGTTCCTTTTTCTGTACTTTTTCTAGTTCTTTTCGTTTCTGTTTATGCAAATTTTCACCACTTTTTGAAGTGGATGACAAACGGATGATGGAGCCACCCCGGAAATTTTGCTCGTCTGCTGTGTCCTTTATGCATACGTTTTGTGTCCGTTGGCCAGTGGGACCTAGCCTTAAGTAAACAGTATAAATCATAAGATATAAGCAACAAAGTTATAGTCATAAGAAAATAATTAGAACTCTAATGTTATTATGTGTGGGTAGTCTATAATTAGATTCACAATCCAAGACTGGTGGAAACTTAACCCTTCAAGTCCTAACCAAGGGCCTAAGAATTTTTAGGTAGCGTCCAAGAAGTTCTAAACAGAATGGGTTGTGGAAGTTTCTTTAGATATTACTCTGAGTGCTCCAGTAACAATTAATTTAACAATAGATTTCTTTTTCCATACCCATTTCTGTCCCAGTATTTCATAATTTTTCTAACTTTTTTATGAACCAGACTGTCAGACCTTCCTCTGTCTGCTCTCTAAGAAAATAAGACTTTGATTGAAGCAGAGAAACTTTTATTGAAAGAAACTGGTTGCAAAGACAAAATACAAAGCTATTCTTTCCAACTCCCAATCCCTTCCCTCATGACCAGACCCCCAGCCGGCCAATCAGATGCTATTATGATATTTTGAGAAACTCTCAGGTGTCAAACTGATAACATTCCATTCTCAAGGCAAATGGCCTTGAAGAACCTGAAACAAGCCGGCTTGGTGATCTGGTCTTCTTCTGTTGTCACTTCTCCCTCCTTATTTTCCACATTTGAAGTTAGATGTTAGGGTTCCAGAAAAACCCAACTCTAATTAAAAACTCAGAGACAGGCATTATCTCAAAGTTTCCTTTTATTAGAGTAGGTATCCTGGCACATCTGGGACATCCCAAATCTGAGAATTCTGGATTTTCCCTTAGTAATTCAAAAGTCAAAACCCAACCCCTGTACCCATCAGTCCATCACATAGTCCAATCACCAACCATCCCAACTTGAGATATCCCTTTAACCACTCCTTCTCCAGGTGCAAGAATAACCTTGACCAAAAAGAAGAATGCTATTATGTCTAATGACCAACACTAACATTTCCCCTCCTACTTTCCCAGACAAAGGAATGCGGCAGCATGGAAGCTTCTGGTTCTAATATGGCTTCTAGAGCTGACAGATGGATTAATTACTTCAGAAACCTTCAAAAATATAAATTGTGTACCAAACCATCAGTTTGTGGTTCTTCCTCAGCAAAGACTTTTAGAAAGTATTGTAACTAATTTGAAGAAAAGATTGATGGATTGCAAACATTTAAAAACAGGTAGCCAATTTCAAGACACTGATAAATTAAAATTTCTCAATTTTTTGGAGCCAGATTACTGGAACATTGAAGAAGTGGTGGTTCCATGGAAAGCAGCTGAAGAACAATTGGTTGCATTT
>BHFT01017074.1:0-12102 GCA_004320025.1 Laticauda laticaudata
AGCCACCCCCGAAATTTTGCTCATCCACTGTGTCCTTTATGCATATGTTTTGCATCCGTCGGCCAGTGGGACCTAGCCTTTATATTGTATGTAGCTGTACATGAGGCAATGATGGAAGCGGTTTCTGGTATCTTCAGGAAATACTCTCTTAACATATAGCAATGTCTTCTTGAATTTTGCTGATAATTTGATTAGCTTTCATGTGGTCTCCTTGATCTTTGGTGAAGAATGAGACCACATCAAAACCAATCAATCTATCACCAGAACTGAATTTATTGAGTTTCTCAACAAAGTGAGTTGAATCACTGCAACTGCACATTGAACAGAGCAGGGAATAACAGGATATATATAAAGTCAAATGAAGGACATAAGCATAGCATAAACAGTAATGCTACCTTGCATATATAATCAAATATAAAAATGGTGATGTACCATTGAATAAGGAGCACTGTTAAATGGTGACCTGAACTATGGCAGGAGGGAACTGTCGTGGGAAAAGTGAAGTCAAGTCATGGTCTGTGTATCAACCAGGCCTTTTGCTCTCTGTTCCTTGGCTTTGGCACCTCTTTGTTGGTTTTCTTTCACATTACTCTAGGTACTCTGATCATGATTATTCTTTCCTCTTTTATCCAAGAAGTTAGGATTTCTATCTGAATCTTGACAATTCTAGTCTGAACCATTAACAAAAATACCAGGTTTCCTTGTGAATAGATTAATCACCATAAAAACTAGCTATGCACGCTAAACATTTCTTATTACCTGATCTAATGAACTCTCAGTTTCAAATGCAGAAAAATCAAAAAAATTAAATCCAGGTGACTGTGACTTTGAGGTAAACCCAGCAAGAAAAGAAAAAGCAGGTGACTTGACCAGCAATCCTTCACTTTCTGGTGGAAATCTAGTACAATGAAAGAGAAGACGATATGAATTTTAAGTGGAAGTTAAAAATCAGAAAGATCCTGAAGAAAGGGAAAATTTGATGCAGTAATAAACTTTGAATGAACAATGCTTACAGTTCAAATGGAGTTCTCATCTCACCAGAGTCAGGAGTTTTTGGAAGTATGTTAGGCTCTAGAGTTATTAACCCTGGATTTTCTGCAGTATCTGCATCTCTTGTTGAAGAATAATATCCAAGTTTAGTGGAAATTTTTGTCTGCCTGTCCTGTTTAAGAAAATACTGCTGTATCATATTTAAAGAAATAATGACTACCACAAATATATTCAGGGCTTTAAAAAATGTTCAACTATATCTTTTTGGAGCAATAATATGAAAGTTGAAAGATATAAATTTATTTATTTACTTTATAAATGTATTTTTTAATTTATATGCCACCCATCTCACCATCCAAACCACTCTCCAAATTTGTAAAATCAGTACATAAATGATGGAATAAGAACTGTGTGTTAAGTGTTTCTTCAGAGAGAAATCTACATACACTTGAAGTTGTTAGTCTTCTGTGCAGTATATTATATGAAGAACATTTTTCTCAACCAACTGCTTTCCAAAAAAGTACAATGTAAGGAATTTAAAGCATCAAACATAAAATCAATTAACATTAGCATATATCTGGTTTTCAAAATTATTGAAAATCATTTAATAGAACAATATAACAAAAAATAAATAAACTAACTTGAGATATAGCTGCAGAATCCATTGATTTGTTTTCTTTTTGTTTGTAGTCAGCCTTTTTTCCTACCATAGAAAATTATATTTTATAAAAATCAAGATGGCGTAGGATTAGTGATTCTACTGGTATGTTATTGAAAAAGAGAAACACATGTTGCTATATTCCAGCCATGTAGCTGTATATCAGCTTTTAGCATCAATGTAAGAAAGATTGTAAGATACAGGGAGCAGAATACCAAACAACAACCTATGACTTGATTTATTTCCCTGAAATTGTGGACCCATGGGAAATTCAGCACCTAGAAGGGGTTTCGCAACCAGACAATAAAAAATGAATGTATGAAATGAGAGGGTGAGAGGCAAAATACTCCAATGCCCGGCTTAAGATCTTGGGGATTTGATGTAGAGTATAACAAGGTGAAGAGCAAAGCATTGTAAGATCAATTGAGAAGGAAAAGAAGACGACCTCACTTTACCCAAAGCAGCCATTCATACTTAAGCCCCTGTCCCACTGCACTAATGGATGCAAAGAGGATGTAAAACGTTAAAAAAAGCTTGCCATCCATTGGAAGTGGAAAACGCTATGGCATCCGTTGTGTACTCAATTGCATCCGTGGTATTCATGATGGCTCTATCCGCGAGCTTATCCGTGCCACTGCGATTTCATCCGCACAAGAAGTTTTGAAGCTCGCACCAAAAACTATTGTGACAACGGTGACTTTCCGCTGTTGTACGAGTGTAAATTCACACATCCGAGCAACAACTGTTCTATGTCTCGTTTATTCACGTTATAACGTCCAGCTGTATCCTCTCTCATCTCCTGGATCCTTGCAACTGCAACACCGCTTGCAGCTGAAAATGGAAAGAGGATAGGAAACAAAAGGTACACGGAAACGTCTACACAGCGTTGTATGCACGGAAAATAGAAAAGGATGCTCATGAACGGTTTGATCCAATATACATCGCACTAGGCTTCCTATGAACATCGTTTAACCATCCCTGCTACTACTACCATGTCCGTTCTTTTCCGTTCGCTTTCCGTTCTGGTTTAATGCAAATTTTTGCCACTTTGGAGCGGATGACATGGATGGAGCCACCCCTGAAAGTTTTGCTCATGCCGCCTGTGCCTTCTATGCAATATGTTTTGCGTCCGTCGGCCAGTGGGACCTAGCCTTTAATTCATTTCTTGCCTCACTCCAATATGTGCAGTACTACATCTCACTAATGCAGTGTAATGGTAAAGCTGCTGGATTGGAGCCACTGTGATTCAGGCTCATTTTATCATGGCATTTCAGAGGGTAACTCTGTGCCAGTCAATCTCTCAACCCAATCTCTCATGAAGAGTTCTTGATTGAGGAGATAAAAGGAAGGGTGATCCCTAAGTATGTTTCCTAGGTATGTTGCCTAATAGCTAAACAATCTAGATATCTGGCCATAAGCTTAGCCACTCTAGTAAATGTATAATTTAATTTTATTCATAATTTTACTCATCATTCATATTGTGAATTTTTAAAAGAATTCACTGTTCTGCTTTTATATTTTGAAACACATTTTATATGCTTTTTTAAAAAAAATTGCAATAATGCTGTATTCTGTTACACATATGAAATAAATAAATAAAACTATGCTACCTTGAACAACCAAAAGAATTATGGGATATAATTCAAATATAACAATAGCAATAGGATGTAATTTTGGAAAGCCCCCCTCCTTCTAGAAGAATGAAATATTTTGGGAAATATTAAGAAAGGCAGAATATTATATTTCCCGAACAGAAAAATGTAGAAACATATTTTTATAAGAAGGAAGCAACCCCCAAGTTTTTCTTAATAGCCCACAGCAGATGCCAACATTTAAGAGTTGAAGAGCTTATTGAAAGAGGAAGACAAGTATCCAGATAGCTAAATTCATAAGTAAAGCAAATACCGCAGGCAGAAATTCATTCAAGACATGATATTTTGAAACTCCCTTCAGCAAAGTCTGAACAAAGGTAAAATGTAGGATTAGAAGTAGCCCCTCATTCAAATTCCAGAACAGGACAAAAGCCATTAAGCCACAATAGGAATTGCCCAATGCCCTTTCAGAACACAAGCCTTTTCATTGTACCATCCCAGAGCAATCCAAAACTTCACCTGGGAGCTCAGATAAACAATAAGCCAGAGGTTGACTAGATTAGACAAGTACCTAGGATTTAGATTTCCCCTTTTGTCTATAGAGACAGCTATGACCCCTACATAACCCCTACATGACCCCATTGGAATTTGATAACCACCAATAGAATATTAAAGGATATGTTTTTGTACAGGAACAGCCTGTACAAAGCCCAAAGAAAGTATAAAGCCTTGCCCTCACTCTCAACTCCATTTTGTCAGCTGCACCAGAACCATAAACACTGGTAGTTCTGTTCATCATTAAACCATCTTTCCAATCAGCCTCCATGTTTCCAGTGTCTTTCTCCCAGCTTGAAACTGAATCAGATGGATATTTCTTCCAACTTAGGGCTATGCAAATCCTTTGAAACAGATATTTCAGAACACACAGGCTTTGCATCCAAAATACAATGAGACAATAGTAGCAGTTTTAACAACAGTTGTGTAAGCTTGGAAAAAAGACAAATTTGCTTTAACAATACAAAAAAGTCATGTATTCCAAAGAACCTGTTTCAAAGAATTTGCACAGTCCTAGAAATGGTGCTTGATTAAGCAGGTATATTCCATATTAATCAGATACGTTACATCTTGTGTGTAATTAATAAACAGTAAAATGTGGAACATTACGTGTACAAAATAGCAGTCATTGTTGACTTTGGCATAACAGCACATACAAATTAATTAATTAATTAATTAATTAATTAATTTATGCAAGTAGTCTTTGACTTACAACAGTTCATTTAGTTGCCATTCAAAGTTACAACACACTGAAAAAGTAACATGATTGTTTTTTCACACTTATATATAAAATGTTGAAAATATATTTGATTGAGAGTAATAAAATCTAAAATAATATATTAAATTTTTGACCTATACCATATTATTACAGTACAATTTACAATAAAATATAATAAAAACTAAAAGATTAAATAACTGGTGATAAAAACAATAATACAAATGTATAAATATGATTTTAACTGGTCTAGTTAATAAAATATTATTTAGTAATATTTATATAAAATCACTTATATTGCTTCATATAAGTTATAATTAATCTCCCAATCTTCCTAAAGAATATGGAGACTAAACTATTTTCATCTCTTTTCAAATAAAATCTGTTTTATCATCAGTTACCATAACATTAAATGGCAGTATATATAATGCATATTTTAGTTAGTTTTTACCTTTTGTATTTTCAATGTTAAAGCATTGTTTAGTAATGTGTTTCTTCTGATTAGCTGATAATCTGAAACAATTAAGAAAATAATTAATTTACATCAGTAGAAATATCTTCATATATTTTCATAAACTATATATTATTAATAAAGATAGGATGACTGAAAAATTACCTATTTGATATTTCCTTGGGTTCATTTGTTATAGATGAATCTGTTTCTACAATATTGGTTTCTGAATTATCACATTTCTAAAACAAAACAATATGTATTTCAAATTAAGAGTAGTATAAAATTCTGATAGAAGACCCATTCATTCTCCTAGAGCACTAAAAATAATATTCAAGTGACCTTATTCCTTCCTGCTATTACATTCCTTATCCATTTTGTTAGAAGAAAACTGTTGTAGTGAAAATCCTGTATTTTTAATTGTTTTTATTTATTTTATTTTTAGCATGTCTTTAAGAATTGAACATTGGATGCTTGGACCCTGCATGCTGTGACAACATATCTTTCAAATAACTTTCCTGTTTTTCCGGTATGAATTTGTGTACTATACTATACTGTATTTAAAAGGAAACAAAATGCAATTGATCTAAAGGATTTCATACAATAGATAGATCTGCCCATACTGACCATATTTTGATTTAGAAGACAAAAAGAATCCCAATAGGCTGAAAACAGAAATATTTTTGCAAAATATTATCTTTAGATGTACTACATTTTATTGTGCTGAACTAATGGATGTATATTAGTCATTCTGCTTTTTGTTTGCATACCTGATTTTCATTTTCCATATGGTTGAAATATATACTAGTCACTGCTGAATGTCCTGCCAGATCCTCTTTCTTTTCTGCACCTGTATTATATAAGATTATGAGCTCTATGTTATTCAGCTGATTCTTACATAGAAATAATATCAAACTGGCATCAAAAGGGTAATCATATAGTAGTAGTCATCTTATAGTAAAAAAGATTACAATATTGGAGTAAGGGTTTTTGCTATTTGCATCCACCACAACACAAAATTGTCTTGGCAACAACTTTTTGGCCATATTTTGCCTTGGTTTTTTTTAACTGAAGCAATGTTAACACAGTTTTCCCTTTATTTATGGTTCAAATATAACCTGTTAACATGTGAGGAGAGAAGGTGTCTGCAATGAATCAAGGCAGAAGCTGGACCAATAGGAAATCAATCAATCAATCAGAAGAGAGCTGCAAGGTCTCCTTGCCGGTCTTCTAGTCCAGTTCCTTGCTCAAGCAGAAGACCCCATACCATTTCAGGCAAGTGACTGTCCAGTCTCTTCTTAAAAACCTCCAGTGATGAAGCACCCACAATTTCTGATGGTAAGCTGTTCCACTGGTTAATTGTCCTCACTGTTAGGAAGTTTCTCCTTTTAATTCCAGTGCTTCTTTCCTTGATTAGTTTCCATCCATTGTTTCTTACCCTGCCCTTTGGTGCTTTGGAAAATAATTGATTCTTTGTGGCAGATTTTCAAATACTGGAATAACTGCTATCATGTCCCATTAGTCCTTCTTTGCTCTGGACTAGCCAAACCCAAATCCTATGACCATTCTTGATATGTTTTAGTCTCTAGTCTTTAATCATATTAGTTGCTCTTTTTGCACGTTTCCCTAAATCTCAACATCTTTTTGTAATGTGGTGACCAAAACTGGATGCAGTTTCCAGGTGGGTCTTACTAAGCTTTGCAAAGTTGTGCTAAATTTCATACGATTTTGATTCTTATGCCTCTGTTTATACAACCAAGGATTGTATTTAGCTTTTTGGCTGCCACTTGCCACACTACTGACTCATAATTTAAGTGATCATCCACTTAGGACTCCAAAGTCCCTCTTACATTTACTGTTTTTGAGCCAGGTTTTGCCAAATCTGTACGTGTACCTTTTTTCTGCCCAGGTGTAAAACCTTGCTTTCTCCACATTAAATTTCATTTTGTTGGATAGGGCCCATTGTTCAAGTATTGTCAAGATCTTTTTGGATCATGAGCTTGTCTTCTAAGGTGTTGGCTATTTCTCACAGCTTAGTGTCATCTAAAATTGAATAGATCTTGTCTAATTCCCTTCATCTAAGTCATTTATGAAGATATTGAAAAATACTGGGTGTAAGACTTGGGGCACTCAACTGCTTACTTCTCTCCATATAAATATAGTACCATTAAGGATTACTTGTTGCATATGGTTTGTCAATTAATGAATCAGCTATAGGGATTACAAATTTCATGCTGATACAACTTTTTGCTGACCTTCTGCAAACATCCAGGTAGTACAGGGACTAAAAACAGAGGGCATGAAGGGTAGTTCAGTGAGGCCCAGAACAACAGAACAATATGGATATGATCTGGTCAGCATTCTACTACAATTATTCAGCCATGAAGAACGGATATATTCATCAAATAAAAATTACAAATGTTGATTGGCTATATTGATAAAAGACTTTAAGAAACGTTCTGTGTCGATTTAGATTTTGGAAGTACAACCATCTTGTCCATGTTCAGTTTGAGATGGTAATGACACATTTAGCTTAAAACCCTATGTCAGGCTCTTGGAAAGCTATGCCCACAAAGGATGTGACATTTCTTTCTTGTAAGAGGATAAATTGGCAAAACAGCTCTATCTGTTCAGAGTAGGACTTTGTCTCTTTCCCTTGAAGGGGAAAAATGGCACATCACCATAGAAAACAGAACCCAGTCGGTTGTATTTGACTAACCAGTTCCAGTATAACTTGATATATAAACATCTGTACTTCCTGCAATAAAGATATCAAATTATGCAGAAAAATATCTTAATATATTCTATAATATTCAAATGTATATATAAATATTTAAAGACACAGGTAAGTCATATCACCGGTTGTATATATGCTGAAGGGAAATGGTACACATATAGCAATAATAACCAGCACTATTCATAGATGGAATATCTAATATTCTATCTATGTTTGTATATATATGTATGTATTTATTTTGTATGCCACCCAAGTCACAGAGACTATAAAAGTAGTCCGTGACTTACAAACATTCATTATTAACATTCATTCATTTAGTAACTATTCAGACTTACAATGGCACTGGAAAAATGACTAATAACAAGTTTTCTTATTACGGCCATTGCAGCATCCTCAAGATCACATGATCAAAATTTGGGCACTTGGCAACTGGCAAATGACAGTTGCACTGTCTTGGATCAGAAACCTTGAAACTTCCACATCTGGCTTCTGACAAGCAAAGACAATGGGAGAAGCCAGATTTCACTTAATGACTGCATGATTTACTTACAACTGCAGTGATTCACTTAACAACTGTGGTAAAAAGTTTGTAAAAATGGGATAAAACTCATTATACAACTGCCTTGCTTAGCAATGGAAATTTTGAGCTCAACACAGTATTGTAGTATTGTTCTGATGCTGCTGTTAGAAATCAATAAAAATATACTGCAAGTCCAGTACTAATAATAGTGTATCAATGCTTTTTGGGCAAAAAGTTTTGTTTTCTTCTGTATTTTTTTCATATTTGATATTATTTTAAGGCTGTTTCTTAACTAGAATTTACACAATTCTTTCTACAAAACTCTGTTTGCAGACAACTGAGTATATATCTGTATATATACAGATTATGAACTGAAATACAGCTGATTATGAACAAGTAGCACATTTATTTTTATTCACCTCAAAATCTCCCAGCTAAATCTCTTAATATTTTGTTACCTCTGTCTGTGATCTGAAATTGTGGTTTCACAGTTGGCACACTTTGAACTAATTTCTGAAAAATGCTAGGTAGATTAAATGGTTTATACGTTTGTTCTTTCTTGTTCAATAAAGGTTGACTCTCTTTGAACAAGCTGAAAGAAAATTTTAAATCAATGAAAGAAACGTGGAAATATCTGAGACATGTATTTTACTTTACTTTGAAATAAATGATAAGGACATACAAAAATGCACAATCTTATCTAAAGTCCTCACTGGATAATGTCTATTGAGCAATTTTCTTTATAGAGATATGAAAACCAAGGAAAAATACCAAATTGTTACAAAATTATTGACCTACCTGTGATTAAAACTGTTAACACAAAGTTTTCTTTTTGAAAACAATACATTATTATACAATATAATTAGTTTTAATTTAGCATTGATATCTCTGTGAGGCAGGATGGGCAATTTCTAAATTTGATTCATAAATAAATAAAAGATAAACAATGCACGCCAACTTTTGTTCTTTCCTCACTTTTTTCTTCTTCTTTTGGTTTTCTTTTTGGCTTGTTGACCTTTTTAGCTTTAATTTGTTGGGTTTTTTTAGTTTTTCCTCTCAGTGTATTTTGTTTAATGAAAGGCAAAAATTATATATACATATAATATTTTATAGTTAAATAATATTAAGATGCTATGATTTGAAGGATTATTTGTTTACTTTTGACTATCTTTCTTCAAGTATTATCTATTTTTTCCAATGCTTTAGAATGGGAACAGAAGAAGGAACATAAAATAGAAATTAGAGATACCATATAAAATACTTATGTGGAAATGTCCTTTGATTATTGGAGAAAACAAATGGAAAACCACATTGCCTCTTTGAGGATTCATATGTTACTTACTTTTGGTTCCTAGAGTGAATATGTGTTATCTAGGAGCTGGATCTGCTTTTTAAGTTGAGATATTTTCTTGTCTAGAGAGATTCTATAGTTATTTAGATTATATTTTATTTTATTTATTTATTTATTTATTTGATTTGTCAATCGCTTACAAGATAATAGATATAAGTATAAACACGAGTAAGAATACAGGAAATAGGTATGAGTAAATGGGGACAATAGGACAGGGACAGTAGGCATGATGATGCAGTTATGCATGCCTTTATTTCCCCCAAACTGATTTGATCTAGAAAAGTCACTCCATTTACCAGGATCACACAATTGCCCTTTTATATTTTTAGGCAATGTAAGATGATTCCATTCCATTCCAAGGTAATCACTGCAAGGGAACTTTCACATTAGGAAAAGTACCATATAATATAAACCTTGCTATAATAGCTGACTTTTGTGTAAATATTATATTGAAAATCTTTATTTAAACCTGTATTTAAATCTCTGTGCAAAATAATAAGTAAAGCAGATACAATTTGTAACACTCTTATGAATTTGTAAGCGGGAAAGCTTCTGGACAAGAAAGATTTCAGCATTCAGTAATCTCTTTATAAATCATGTTTTAATGTGATATATTTGATTTTATAATGCCACCTTTCATCAAAGTCCTTCTTTCTTTCTCTATTTTTTGCTTTTTCTTCTATCACATTAGAATCCTCCTCCATCTGTTCAGTATGCCTTTGATCTTCTGTAACATTGCCTAGATGCTAAAAGATAAAATGCATTTATTTTGTGCAAATGTTTTGTTTATTTTTATCTCAGTTTTATTATGTTTACAGATAAATCAAGATGGCAAACATACTTAATTTTCCTCCTTCTATTTTCCTCAAAAAACAACCCTGTGGGGTTAGTCACCCAGCTAATCTAAAGTTACTTATTTCTTTCTAACTTTCCATGCATATATGCACAAACCACATAGTCTTTGACTTTTCTCCTGGCAGAATGTACTTAATTAGGTGTTAAGCTTCACTTATAATGTGTTTCTTATAAATACATTTCCTTTCTGTTATAGTTATAAATATAGTCATGCATTAATTACTACTTAGGTTAGATTCTCATTTTCAGAAATACTTAATACACTCCAATCTCTAATAATACTTTTCCACTGTGATCTAATGCAGTGATATGTTCACACAGACTGCAACATAAGCGTTAGGTATTCAATGGGAAAAGTCAGTATGTCAGACTTCCCCCAATGGTTCATTTTCCAGGTGGGAAAATGAACAGCCATAGTTCATTTGTGGACAGAAATTGTGGACAGCAGCCTGTAAAAAGAACAGCAGGCACACTGGGCAGCAGTCTTTTGTTCAGAGCTAAATAAAGAAATCCTTTCCTTCTACTGTTGTCCTGTCTCTTCAATATAGCCCAAATATAACACTGGCGATGAGGATGGGATTCTAGAAGAGAACAAAGGAAACAAGGCGA
The DNA here is from genome assembly GCA_004320025.1 of Laticauda laticaudata. NCBI lineage: Eukaryota > Metazoa > Chordata > Lepidosauria > Squamata > Elapidae > Laticauda > Laticauda laticaudata. The sequence goes on from BHFT01017074.1 coordinate 11,034, forward strand.
AGATGGAAAATTCTAACAACTGAACGCTGCTATCACAGTGCTAATCATCAGAATGTCCACCCACGCTCAACCAGAACTTTTTGATCCAAAAAAGCCTGACTGGGTTGCATACATGGGACAATTTTGAATGTTTTTAGAAGTGAATTCACTGCAGGATGCAACAGAACAGAGGAAGAGAGCTCGATTCCTGGGATATTGTGGAAAACGCCTTTACAAAATGGCTAGAACCCTAACCCAACCCTAACCCAAAGATGTGGAAACAATGGAATGAAAAGAATTACAGAAGATGTTAAAAGAACATTATGCTCCCGCTGCATTGTCACTGGCTCACCAACTTGACTTTTACTGCAGAGAACAGAAACCAGGTGAGACCATAAATGATTACCTTACAAACCTACGAGATATTGCTTCAGGCTGTGAGTTTGAAAATGTGGAAATAACTTAAAGAGATAGAATTGTATTTGGAATGAGGGACCTAAGATTGCAAAGAAAGTTGATAACTAAAAAGAGCATCTTTTTAAAAGAAGTAACAGAGGAAGCCCGAGCACCAGAAATCTCAGAAAAACCAGCAGCTAAAATTGAGAAATCCGAGAGCATTCACTCAGCATGGGGGATGACCAGCAAATATCAGGGAGAGGGGGAGATTGGAGAACTCTCCGAAGAAGAGAAGGAAGAAATACATAGAGTAAAACCTGATCAGGGGGGGCCCAAGGGATGAGCCAGAGATCCCTATGGTGTGCAGGCTATAAAGGGAACCACCCCTGGGCATTTTGCAAATTCAAGGATACAATCTGCCGCCAATGCGAGAGAAGGGGGTATTGCTGAAGCATGCAGAGCAAATCTGCCAGCATACCCCAGTCAGAGACAAGCAGGATTCCCTAATCATCCACATGGCCCACAACAAAGGGGATTTCAGAGACCTCCTCATTCAAATTACAGGAGAGAAGAGAAGAGAATGGAGAAGGACAAAGACTATGAACACACAATAGTGTGGCATTCTGATCACCATAAATCAAAGAAATTCAACATCACAGTGATAATAGGAGAAAAACCTTGTGATATGGAAATT
>BHFT01017075.1:0-15929 GCA_004320025.1 Laticauda laticaudata
CATCCTCTTTGCATCCGTAAGTGCAGTGGGACAGGGCCTTTACAATGAATTTTATGAGCAAAATGAGGAAATTGCCATGGGAAACCAATTGAGCCTAGGCATAACCAATTTCTACATGAAGAAATTCAAACAAAGGGAATGGGATACTGACCCCATAAAGACATCCACTTGATTCTGGTATTTGAATGCCACTTTTGTGATTTGGAGTCCTGGTAAAGAAGTAAAAAATCCCTAAAATATCTGAATAGTCTCTTCCAGAGTGCACTACTGGATGAAAAATCAGGTAAGGGACAGATTGTCATGGAGAAAGTCTATCAGTGTGGTTACTAAGAGTCAACAGTAACTTGATGGAGCACAATCAATCAATCAATAGTTGAGGAAAGATATGGGAAAACAAGGGATAGGATGGAAATGTAAATAATTATTTCTGGTCCATAGAACATGCTTAGAAAGAAATTAGAGTATGAGACCACTAATTAAGCTGAATAATTCAGGTCAGACAAAATAACCCCACATAATTAACTACAGATTTGCTTCTGTAAGCTCTGCTGATTATCTTTAATTTGTTAGAGAGGTATTAAACACATTTTAAAATGATAAGTTCTGTTACAGAGATTCTGGGACTGATGCTATGACCCCCCCCATGATCCCCACCCCATGAATAAAGCTAATGAGTTCTTCTTTGATATTATAGAGAGTGCCAGTAGCCAGTTTACCAGTGACTATGCTGTTATCTCATTTCTTTTCCTATTTGTCCGTACATATACCTAATGTGCCATTTTCTAATGAATTCATTTGGTCTTTTAGTTAGGTGAAAGCTGCTCTGCTGGAAATATAAATCCAATTTCTCCACACAAAGGTATTGGTAAGTTTTCATGGTAGAAATATGTTGTGACTAGCTGTTATTTGTTCATAAATTACTGAAGAGCATTTATATTGAAAGCCAGACTATAACTTTACCTTTTAAACAAAAATATTTTTAAAAGAGCTCCATCCAATGCTATCTCCCCCAATTTATAATATTTCTGGAGAATTTCAAGTCTAATGTTATTATTAACAATGGTGTTTTGTTTTTTTATTTTAATAATGGCTATAATCAATATTCATATGGTATTGATATATATTGCATCAAATGTTAATTCAGAGTATTATTCTATTCAAGGAGATTTCTTTGGGAAAATGGACACTGAAGACTCATTTACATTTGCATTTCCAACCGTTTCTTCTGCTCAGGTTTTTCAAGATGGGAAAGAAGACTTTAATTTTCCTTTTGCTTTTGGATCATCTGAGCAATCCACTCTAAAAGGTTTTCAATCTGCCTCAGAAAATAGAAAGCCATTTTCACTTTTCTGAATTTATCCTTAGTTGCGTTGCAATATTCTATATAAAACAAGAAAAAATAATGGAAGAAAGAGAATGTAAATATTTTTTATCCATGGTGACCTGTTTTCATTATATTCTTTTTCAATTTTTAAATAGCTCTTCGTTAAAAGTAAAAGGCATCTGTTCTATTTGTTTAAGTGTATAATGCATTTTATTGCGGGGCATACAGTGTAACCTTCTAAATCTAAATTTGCACACTAGCCTTTTCAACTGGTTTGCTGATGTTGACAAAAGAATGATCTGTTTATTTCTGTTTTGACACCAGGAATATAAAAGCAGTTTTGACAAAGTTTTTATAGTTAATAATGGTAAAATTGTTTCTCTTTGTTCTATTGCCATATATAAGATATTGTCACATTGTTATATATTTTACATATAAGCAAAATACTGTTTTCAACATTTTAAAACATGAATTCTTAGAAAATGTTACAGTATCAAACAATTTAAATTGAAATAAAGTTTACATTGCCATATTAAAACTTCACATTTCTTCAAAAAATTCTTCAAAAACTTTAAATTTCTTCATCTGGAAAGAGGGACATTAAAATCACTTCTATGAACTGGTCTATTTTCAAGACTACAAAATATAATACAATTAGCCAACAGATTATGGGACAAAGAAATCCAACGTATCTCTTTAATACTGCATTTCTTTTAATTAGCTTATCTTCCAATCAAAGGTATTAGAGGGAGAGGCAAAACAAACCACAAATTGTAATATTGGAATATTACAATACAAATTCTGCCCCTTATGCACTGGTGTGTAATTTTACAATGCTAGTGAAAATGGGTGATGTGAAAATGTGTGGTGCTTATGAACCATAATGACATTTTGGGATTTTGGTATCATTGCGATTAGGAATTAATGTCTATGCTCTCAATTTATAGCACAGGCATCAATTCCGAATAGTTGTCTGAAGACAAATAACTGGCTGAAATTTCAAACCAAAGAGACAAATACAAACCATACTTTCATTCCTATTATGTTTTCTTAATTATTTGACTTTTTTAAAAATATTCCTGGGCCATTTTTTCTGACAACCCACTTGCTTCACAAAATCAGATAGACAGACAAGTTCTAGAAACCATCCATAATTTTTGATTTTTAAATGCTGCTGAAAGATAAGCATTAACTAGACATAATAGTGTGCAGTGCATTTGCAACCAAATCTTAATAACCTAAGCAAGCCAACATTCTAATAGTAATCTTTACAGGATTACAAATTCAACAGTATTATCAATGTCTTTCCATTGCCAGTCTGCAACATACAGCAAAAGGCACAAGCAACCCATTTATCCAGCTATGTAAACTCTTATGTTCCCCATAGTGAAGATTAAGAATAAAAAAGACTTGTGAGGCAGATTTGTATTTAAGCATCTGCTATCAGTCTTCTTTGTTTAGTCCTGTGCTTAAAATTTCTTCTTTCCTTTCAACGTTCCACTCCCACTAGTTTGAAAAAGAAACACCCGATCACAAGCCACAAAAAAATGGCCATTTCTAGGTCAAAATATTTTTCACATCCCTAAGGGAAAAAAGCTTTCTTGGGGATTTCCACTGTCATATTTCTAGATATTCAGTATGTGACAGAGTATATATAAACCAGATCTATGAGGCAAGAGTGAGTAGGTGACAGTCCCTGTGCTGTTCAGACACTATATAGTTGATTGGGAATTGGTGGCTGTCTCCTTAAGGGAATGCCTCATGGGAAATGTAGTTAATGCCTCATGGGAAATGTAGTTCATGTCATGTGATCACATCTGTAATCCTGATTGGTCACTGAATTGACCCTTGGTTGGGTTAGGGGAGTTTCCTTTATTCTTGCTTGGACCCCAGCATCGTGCTGGTGTCTTTCCCTTTGCTCCATCGTTATGGGATGAAGATAACTATATTTTCACACTATGAAGACAACTATGCAAAGATTGACATTAGATGAATCTCAACATAACTGTGAGTTTATACACAGGGGTGGGATTTCAAATTTTTCAACAACGTTCTGTGGGCATGGCTTAGTGTGTAGACATGGCTTGTGGTCATATGACTGGGTGGACATAGTTTGGTGGTCATGTTATTGGCTGGATGTGGCCAACTCAATTTCACTCACATCGAGACATGCATCTCCTCGCCTGGCCTCTCATGACTGTGGGGATTCTGCAACAGTTGTAAGTGTGAAAAATGGTCATAAGTCATTTTTTTCATTGTAACTTTGAATGGTGACTCCACACAAGCAAAAGTACCAGCAAAGAAGGGAAAGAAACCTCCAGAGACGTTCCTGAGACAGGAAGTCTAGTCCTGCAAGAATGTAATAAGGATTAGCGGAGAGGCAGTTTCTGTAAGCAACACCAGAATGTTTCCTTCCTGCCTTCCTTACAGAATTAGGCCAATAATTTCTTCTAACAACTGGTTCTCCAATTGCGTAGAATGTTAACAACCAGCAAACTGGTAGAAACCCATCCCTGGTTATACCTTGAGGATGCCTATTAGAATCCAAAAAAGAAATTTTGTAAGAAAGCCTTTGTAGAGTTTATCTAAATGTCTTTATTGGGAAGATAAAGACAGAACAGCCCCAGTGTGACCTTATCTGGAATAGGAAACTAAAGCAGCATCAAGATTGTTTAGAATTTGAATGAAAGATATCCAGGAAATAAAAGAGATGTAAATTATACTAAGAAATCAAGAAGGCAATAATAACCCCTTCTATACTGTTACTATAAAAAGTACAAATATGCATTCACAATGTATTCTGTTTAGAGGACTAGCACAAATATCAAAACTCCATGAATGAAAATTTAAATTACAACTTCCTTATTTCAAATGTATAATCAATCTAAGATGAATCCTTTTCACTTTTTTTCCCCACAAAGGATGCATTCTGGTTATAGAGTTTTAATTCATCCTGATCTTTTGGAATGCCGATAACAATAACTTGGTATCTCTAGATATTTTACCAAATTTTAATCAGCATGAGAGCCAACTAAAGAAAAAAGGCAGTGAAAGGAAAATTAATAAATAAGGCTTAAATACTGTTCAAGATGTTTGTTCCATAGTATTTAATACCATAACTCGAAACAGTTTATTATTTATTATGATGTTAAATAGATCAACTTGTTTGAACATAACTGTCACAGTAGAATATGGTCTCTAAAATCTTTCAGTCCCAAATGATTTATGAAGAGACCCAGAAATTCAAAAGCTGGCTGTGTAGTTGGTTTAATTGCTTCTCCACACTCATAACAGGTATTATTTTTGACACAAAATCAATATTCTCTCAGATCATCCATCCACATACTTGTACTAATCATCAGCAAATAACAGCTAGGCCTCATGGATAATGATGGGGACATAGTTATAATTTTGCAGAGACCATCTATGTGCTGATATGCATTCATATTTTCTTCTCTTTTGATATTAGTCAGTACAGATGGAAATTCAGAGGGCGCACCTGGATTTCCTATTTTTTCCCAGAAATTGAGATATTGCCAGCTGCTTGCCTTCAAGGCTGAATGGCTCATTTAGAAACTTTTTTTTCCATCTTGGCTTCTTTTAGGGTATATCTCTTGACATCTCCAGAGTTGACACAAGTCACATGTTATCAAATCTCTGTTCCTAGTGAATAGCATTCAGTCTAATGTTCTCTGACTCATACCCAGGTTGTCTTCAGAGAGCAGTTCTGCTTCCAGACATATCACTCTGTATTCTTACATTAACATTTTGAAAGGAAATGGCTTTTGGCATCATACTCCAATTATCTTTGTTGATTTAATGTGAAGTTGATGCTCTTTTTAAGTATTCCCAACAATTCACCTTTGGAAAGGTAATTTTATATTGTTTATATCATTTTTACTTCCTCAAATATATTTTACCCTTTACAAAAGGGCTTAATTTCTGAAGAATTGTTAAGCCTTCAGAATCAAGATTACACAAAGTGCTAATACCACTTGCCTTGGAAAGACCACAGGCAACTTCAAATCTCAACAAATAAGTGCTCTGTCCTAAATATTGGCAAAAAAATAATAATCAGAAAATAAAATACAGGCTGAATAGTCAAGACCTTGTTCATGATCCAAACTCTGTCAAGGACCTTGGAGTACTNACCTTGGAGTACTCATCTCAAATCACCTCAGTGCTAGAGTCCTCTGTAACTACATAGCCAAAAATGTGTTAAGAATTGTTAACCTAATCTTATGTAGCTTTTTCTCTGGTAATATTACACTAATAACTAAAGCATACAAAACATTTGCTAGACCAATACTTGAATACAGCTGATCAGTCTGGAACCCACATTACATATCTGATATAAACAGTTGAGAAAGTCCAGAAATATTTCACAAGAAGAGTTCTCCATTCCTCTATTCATTGCAGAATATCTTATGCCACCAGACTTGAAATTCTAGACCTAGAAAACCTATAACTATTCTGCCTTCGGTCCGATCTAAGTATAGTTTATAAAATCATACATTGCAATGTCCTCCCTGTCAATGAATACTTCAGCTTCAACCATAACAACACTAGAACAAACAATAGATACAAACTCAATGTTAATCGCACCAAACTTGATTGCAGGAAATACGACTTCAGAACAGAGTTGTCAATGTCTGGAACACTCTACCTGACTCTGTGGTTTTTTTTCCCCCAAGCCCCAAAAACTTTAACCTTTGACTGTCTGCTATTGACCTCACCCCTTTCCTAAGAGGTCTGTAGGGGGCATGTAGAAGCACACCAACATGCCTACCATCCCTGTCCTACTTTTTTTTATTTTTCTTATATGTATCCATATATTCATAACTATGTTTTTACTTATACCTATTATCTTGTAAGCTATTGACATAAACAAACAAACAAACAAACAAACAAATAAATAAATAATATTCTTTGGATCCTTTCTCTCACCCATTTTTTTTGTATCATTACAGAATTCAGTTCAAAGTACTGCATCAAATCTGGATCATCAGAGAATTTAGAAGTTTCATCAGTTGTCTAAATAAATGCTACACATGGTAGCAAATCAATAAATTAATCACTCAATCAATAAATCAAACCTAATCTTAAAGTTTGGGGGATTGACCTCTGAAATATGATTGAATTCAAAGTGACTATACCAAAACAAAGTTTGAGTTTTTAAGAAATCTATTTTCCTTACCACAATTCTACTCCCCTTTTTCTCACCAAACAGAATCAAATCTGGAGCTTGATTTGGCAATGGCACTACATTACAAAGGCAATATTAAAAAAACAAACAAACTCCATCATTTCCAATAGCTTGAGGCCATGAAAATATTTATTCTGTAACAACATTATTTTCTCCATAAAACTATGTTAGTTGGCTTATTTCTGAACTGTAGTCTGTTGCTGCAGGCTCAGCAACAGATCACTAACAAGGCAGGAAAATCTGCTGCCAAAGTGTGGACTACGTACTTGAGAATTTAAAAACAAAAACAAAAAATAGGTTCCTTGCTGAATGGAAAGGCTGAGTTCCCATGTAACTTAGAAAATACCCACTTGGACTCCCATAAGAAATGTGGTATTTTTGATTGCAGTAATTCTTAGAGAGAGAATACCTTATAATCACTTGGTTGAATTTGGTGGCTATAAAAATTGAATGAATGAACCCAACTTAATGGATTTAAATCAGATCTAAAAAAAGATCTATTAACTATAACAATTTAAGCATAAAATACTGTATGTTTAAGAATTCAGAGTATCTGAACAAATTAAAATAATGAAATACTGGTATTAATAGCATAGGTTTTTTTTTTTTGCTTGCTGACTTTTGTTACCTGAGGAGGTAACATCTTCAGTGCACAGCATATGAATATCATTTGATAACTAGAATAAATAAAGGATGGGGAGAGAAGCAAAGTTAACGCAGAGGAAAAAAAGATAATCTAAGTTCATCTGATTTTTTAAATTGCTCTGAAATTTTGTATTGTGGGTAAGATTGGCTGCATAAGTATTTAAGGAAGGGAAAATAAATGGTGTTGACTTGTAGACTTAAATCATGGTGATCCTTGACCTTAGCTCTTCTGTTTTCCTAAGATTTCTTCTTGGGATGCTTTTTGTGGCTGTTGTCCACAACAAAAAAGTCATGTTGATTCAGTTCTTGGAAGAGTATCGGTTCCTCTTCATGTATTTCTAAATACTCTATAATCATACCATTTTAGTCACCCAACATGAGTGGGTGATATATCAGAGGAAAGTGATATCAAAAGTGAATATTTGCTAAGGGTTTTTCAGCCCCATCACCATGGAATGTTAAAAGGAACTGAATGTACAAGGCAGTTCTTGAAACATTATTCACAGAAACTGCTCAGAGTTATCTCTAGTCAAGTTTTCCTGGAACATGTTTTGTAAATGATTTATCGAGCCTCTTCAATCAATCAAACCATGCTAGATCAAAAATGCATCCAAAACTTTACTACTTACTGATTGTATGATTCAATGTACATTGGTATTTGAAGACATTTTCCTACATTTCTTAAATGGTGCTTTTACAGGTATTTTAGCAAATTAATTCTCCAAGTTTTGATCTTTATGATACTCACACAGCATCATATGGAAATCCAGAGGTGGTCAGAAATTTAAAATCTTCTGAAGGAAAACATAGTTTATGACTGCAATGCAGTACCTTGGTATCATTTACAGAAGCATTTTCTTGCACATTCTATTTGCAAACTATATGAAAGTGATCAATTGAAGAAAGTTCTTTTGCTATAAAAATGATTTTCTAATTCAGAATGGCTTCTCCTTGCATATCCCTTGCTAACACTTGTTAGTAAGACTGTTTTGCTAGGTTACAGGTGCTTAACTTTTCCATCAGCCCCCTGGCATTTCCCTTCCACTCTTCTCAGCCAGTGATGCTGATTATCTGAGAGTAAAATCAGAGGCATTATTGTATTTTACATTTTAATTTAAGGGAAAAAATGGATCCTTTAAAATTGCTCTCAAATATGATTATATAGAACTCCCGCTAAACTTCGTCCCACATATATGACTGTTCCAAACAATTTATGCTAATTATTTTTTTAGAGGGATGCAGAACACTCTTTCCATAATGAGCATGGTGACATATAAATTATAGAGCAAAATGTGCATAGAGTTCTTTAAAATAAACAATTCAGAGTTATATTCATACCGAGAAATTGTAAATGCAATCTAAATGAGAATACACTGGCGCTAATCATGTATTCAGAATCAGAATCCTGTTGCTGAAGATCAGAGAGAAACCAAGATAACCAAACCAAGATGAATTGGTTTGAAAAACTCAAAAGAGAATGGTTTTTCTGTACTCTATATTCATTATATCAGGGGTCTCTAACCTTTGCAACTTTAAGACTTGTGGACTTCAACTCCCAGCTTTGATGGCTGATGAATTCTGGGAGTTGAAGTCCATAAGTCCACATCCCTGCACTATATAGCAAAATAAATGGGCCCAGGTAATCACTCATTCTTCTCTCCCCACCCACTTTTTCCATCATATACATCTTTAGAAACTGGCATTGAAATGTGTCATTTGAAATAGAGATGTCAATCAGTTTGCATTCACTCCATTTAAATTTGTCATATGCTCATTCATTTTGCCAAATTAGTGTGCAATTTCAAGAAAATATGCATTTATGTATATTTCTCTAACACAAAGACTTTATACGTACACAGGTAGTCCTTGGCTTAAGATTGCGATTGAGCATGAGTCAAAAGCATAAAAAAATCATGTTCATGTGACCATGGGATATTATAAATGGCCATAAATGTGAACTGGCTGCCAAGCATCCAAAATGAAGCACTTGATAGTGGAGTATGTGGCTGTTGTAATTATGAAAGCAGGTCATAGGTAGCTCTGGGGAGATCTGTTGTAAATTTGAATTGCCTTTATGAACAAGAACTACTTGCATAACATGTCTGTCTGTCTACTGTCTGCCTGCCTGCCTCTTTATTTCTCTCATTTATCATTTATCCAGTAATTTGTAGTGTCTTCACAAAACACACAGCCACTATGAAGTTATATAAATCATGCTGTTTTACTGTTATTTGGTAGAACGAAGACTGAATGCTGCTGCAACTCTAATGTGGAAGTGACCTACCTCACAACATTTGGAAAAATTCAAATTTTAAAGGATACTGGTGTTTGGATTTATTATTTTTTGTTATTATTTTACTATTCTATTACTGCCCATCCTGCTATTTAGCATAACCATGAGTAGCTTACAATGCAATAAAAAAAGAAATATAAAAACAATTATACATATAAAAACAATTAAAATGGAAAAAATTAAATAGACTAAAAACTAAGAGCTTATACAGAGTGGGGATGATGCCTTTCTTCTGTCACTTCATCTCCAGAGAGATCCAGTGCCAACCACCATTGTTCTTAAGGCCCCTTCAGAAAACCAGAAATGTGGGGGCAGTTATAAGTTAACTGTTCTGACAGTTCCTGGTTTCACCTAGTGCAAATAGAGTATCTGAAGCATCTTTGCTCAAGGTCTCTGTGGGAGCAGTCAGGGGCTATCCCAGAAAGAGAGATAAATTAATTGAAGTATAATCATTATTGAAAATTATCAGATGGATCAACATATAATATTCAACCAATAGAACAAGTAGTTATACCATAATTGTAAGAATGGTGTAGGTTGCTCTTTATGGCATGGGGCCAAATTGTTTAACGAACTGCCTTTCTTCAGCTATATCTACCCAGCCCCTCAGATCCAGGATGCTCCAAGTCCCACCTATTAGTTTGTATGACCCAGAAAAGGTGCCTTTTCCACTACAACACCTACCTTTTGAAATTCTTGATCTGTTACCATTATGGACTTTCCCTCATGCACTTACTTTTTCAAAAGTCTGGAGCTCTGGATTTTATGTTGGGAAAAAAGAACATGCCAGTCCATCTGACAGTATTCCTGGGATATGTGGCTGCTCCAAAATGGTGGCCACTTCTGGGACACAGTCATGTGGTCCAGAGACAGAATGGTCCATTCTGCTTCCTTAATGCAGTCTAGATAAATGGGCTAAAATGGAACAGAGATCCATCATTTCATAGTGAATAAGGTATAATATTTAAGATGAGAATACCTTAAGTCTACTCTCAGTCATAGAAGTTCACTTAATGTATTGAAGTATTCATTTTCTCTAAGCTCAACCTTCCTCACAGGGTTATGATTTGAGGAGGAAATTACAGGTAATATACCTTGAACTTCTTGAGAAGAGTGGGTAGAAATCCTAATGAATGGCATCAAAGATGTCACATTTTGATGCTTTACTCCGAGAGTAATTCCTATTTCTTCAGCTTGAATTATTTTATAATATGAATCTATGTTCAATCATTCATATAATAATGGCTAGTAGAATGACACTTCTGCTAGCATGGCAGCATGACAAACATTGGATCTGCCAAAGAGCATTCTGAAATATTCCTGTTCCTGTTTAATAGTTAAACACTCTTCCCTTTTATCCTTCGGATCTGCCCAAACCAAGTTAAACTCAATCAATTCAATCTGTGAACTAGTAGTAAAGATAGAGTACTTGGAATAAAGTTTATTTGTTCCTATTACTGTCTGGACAGTTATGTCTGGGGCTTTGACTTCTACCTAACCTTCTATAGTGCTGCTGCTGTAATATAACTGTGATATAACTTCTCATTTGCCATTCCTAGCTGTAGTCCACAGGAATGAGTGTAAATGCTTTTTATTATTGTCTGTGTGGAAAAGTTAATAAACTATAAATGTAATGCAAAACACACCCAAAGCACACCTATCCAAAAAGTTTTTTTTTATTGAATACAGTTAGTCAATAGACTTTTAGCCTATGTAAAGATTAATATGAATAAATGATAGATAGATAAATAGATAGCTAGATCATAAATATATATTGTACATGATATGAGTGGTAAATATCAATAGAAGAGAACATGCATACAGCACACAAACTAACAAAATCACTCCAAAACATAAAGACCCAATAATTAAGTAATAATAAATAGCCAAATAAGAATAGAAATAATGTACTACAGGTGAAACTCAAAAAATTAGAATATTGTGCAAAAATTCATTTATTTCAGTAATGCAACTTAAAAGGTGAAACTACTAAAGGTGAAACTAATATATGAGTATATATAAGATAGTTCAAGCTGTGATGTGTCATGATTGAGATGATTATGGTTTATAGCTCATGAAAACCCCAAATCCAAAATCTCAGAAAATTAGAATATTGTGAAAAAGTTCAAATATTCTAGGCTCAAAGAGTCCCACTCTAATCAGCTAATAAGCCATTAATACCTGCAAAGGGTTCCTGAGCCCTTTAAATGTCTCTCAGTCTGGTTCAGTAGGAAGCACAATCATGGGAAGACCGCTGACCTGACAGTTGTGCAAGAAAACCCATCATTGACACCCTCCATAAAGGAGAGAAAGCCTCAAAAGGTAATTGCAAAAGAAGTTGATGCTCCCAAAGTGCTATACAAAAACACATTAAATAGAAGTAAATTGTGGAAGGAAAAAGGTGGAGAAAAAGTGCACAAGCAGCAGGGATGACTGCAGCCTGGAGAGGATTGTCAGGAAAAGGCCATTCAAAAATATTGGGGACTTTCAACAAGAAGTGGCCTGAGGCTGGAGTCAGGTGCCATCAAGGACACCACACACAGATGGATCCTGGACATGTGCTTCAAATGTCGTATTCCTTTCTTGTCAGCTGCTCCTGAAACAACAAACAATGTCAGAAGTGTCTTACCTGGGCTAAAGAAAAAACAGACCTGGTCTGTTGCTCAGTGGTCCAAGTCCTCTTTTTCTGATGAGAGCAATATTTACATCCCATTTGGAAACCAAGGACCCAGAGTCTGGAGGAAGAATGGAGAGGTACACGCTGCAAGATGCTTAAAGTCCGGTGTGAAGTTTCCACAGCCTGTGTTGATTTGGGGAACCATGTCATCTGGCTGGTGTTGATCCACTATGCTCATTAAGTCCAGGGTCAACACAGCCATCTACCAGAGATTTTGGAGCACTTCATGCTTCCTTCAGCAGGCGAGCTTTATTGGGAGTTGACTTTCATTTTCGTAGGACGTGGCACCTCCCCACACTGTCAAAAAGCACCAAAACCTGGTTCAATGGACCGTGGGATTACTGTCTTGATTGGCCAGCAAAACTCACCTGACCTGAACCCCATAGAGAATCTATGTGCATTGCAAGAGAAGGATGAGAGACATAGACCAGAACAATGCAGAAAGAGCTGAAGGCCACTATTGAAGCATCCTGGTCTTCCATAAACACCTAGTCAACAGTGCCACAAGGCTGATACTTCCATGCCACGTCACAATTGAGGCACAGTAATTGATGCAAAAGGGGCCCAACCAAGTACTGAGTACATATGCATGCTTATACTTTTCAGAGGTCCGAATGTTCTGTGTACAATCCTTTGTTTATTGATTGTATGTAATATCTAATTTTCTGAGACTGTGGATTTGGGGTTTTCATGAGTTGTAAGCCATAATCATCATGATTATGACAAATCACTGATTGAACTTTCTTGCTTTACATGTAATGAGTCTATCTCAAATATTAGTTTCATCTTTTAAGTTCCATTACTGAAATAAATTGAACTTTTGCACAATATTCTAATTTTTTGAGTTCACCTGTATCATCTTCTTTCTTTCTTCTATCTATCTATCTATCTATCTATCTATCTATGTCTGTCTGTCTGTCTGTCTGTCTGTCTGTCTGTCTGTCTGTCTGTCTATCTATCTATCTATCTATCTATCTATTTCATCTATCAATAAATTATCCAATTTAGGTACCACCCATTTCACTTTCAGAGTGACTCAGAGAATGTTTAGGACAATAACAATGTTTCCACCCAGGTAGGACACTGGTAGACCATATCCATGAATACCAATTGGCAATCAGAAGACATGATGAAAACTTTTTAATCATACAACACATGGAAACTCATTTTCAACTAGGAAGATGTTAACTTTTCAATTCAAATCAAACCCAAAAACTCTAGGGAATTCCTGGAAGTCTGGCATTCAGACATATCAACCATTAAGAGACATAAACACCATTTCATGCCATTAAAAAGATACTATCAAAAATCTAGGAATGAAACAAACTGCTAAGAACATATTCCTTCCAATAGCCAACATCATAAGCAGAATATAAAAATAAAATAATAATAATTATAAAAAACTGGAGAAGAAACAATAAACAATAAGAAGTGCATCGAAAGAAAAAAAGGAAAATAAGAGGAAAATATTTAAAGTGACTTCTGATCTTCATCACATAAACAACCTTAGTAATTCTTCACAGCCTATAAGATTATAAACAAACATCTCTTCTTCCTATAACCCATCCCTTATTTATATGCATATCCAGACATCAATTTCACAGTTCTGTTGCCAGCAAAAAGCCTGTAATGGGTTCCCAGAGCTTTAATGAAACATGATATTTTAACCTTGATCAAACAAATCAACTTTACATAATCCTGTCAACCTTGATCTTTAATTCATTTAGATGTTGTAGAATTTTGATCTCTCTTCAATTTTTTTTTTCACATCCCAAAGGCTTCTTTGATGCTTTTGCAAGCCTAAAAAAAAACATAAAAAGGCATTCTTTAGGTCACTCTCTTGTATTTGCACTTTAATTTTCAAGATTTTAACCAACATCTTTCTTATATTCAGTAGTAAATCCTTATCCAGGTAATTATCTTGGCTTGTCATTTGTATTTCTACTTTTGTTATCTTCTCTGTCTTGTTTGTAGTCTGTGCATTGTTTATATTTTGTCAGAGAAAATATAGTTTGTGATAAGGATGCACCAGGTTATTCAATGTCCTTGAAGGAATCTCCAAGGAAATAGGCAATATATCACAGATCAAGTAATGCAAACCTGTCCAGTTTTACTGCTATATAACTAAGTTTTACAATTTATTATACACATTAAAGAAGCAAAAATGATACTTTAATATGTGATATCTTTATAGGTGGCTGGCATACATCAGTGAATGCATGTATAAAGCATAATGTATATATTGTGTATTACCATTCTGCTAAATTTGGTCTAGTGGTTAAGGAACCAGGCTAAATAATCAGAGACTGTGAGTTCTCATCCCACCTTAGCTATAAAAGCCAGCTGGGTAACTTTGGGCTAGTCACTGTTTCTCAGCCCAGCCCACAGAATTGCAGTTGTGGGGAAAATAGGAGGGAGAAGATTTGTTGGATCTATTCACCATCTTTAATTATTAGTCAAAATAAAGGTGGGATATAAGATAAATAAATAAATAATAGGATAAAATACATTTATGTGATTGCACTGAGTATGATAGGTCAAAAGATCTCAAAAATAACTCAACTGATAAGTTACAGGATTAAGCAATAATGACTTCCAAATAGGCAAAGTCAGAATCTCCTAACCAAAAAATAATTTATTTTATTCCTTCTGTCAAAAATGCTTATATTCATCAGTTCACCAGGATAACGGGTTGACATTTCAGACAAGGAGAAAGGGAAGAAATATGCCTTGTTTTACTTTTGAGGTATACTTGAATTTTATTAATGTGTTTCAGCAGACTGTATGTTGGAATTGTATTTTGTACAGTATATATAGCAATAGCACTTTAGAATTATGTACAGCTTCACAGTGCTTTACAGTACAGTATTTGTGCAGTTTACAATATAAGCATATTGTGCCCAATAATCTGGGTTCTCATCTTACCAACCTTGGAAGAATGGAAAGCTGAGTCAACCTTAACCTGGTCAAGATCGAACTCCTAGCTGTGGGCAGTCAATCAGCAACAGTGCGTTCTCACCACTGTACCATCACAGCTCTAATATATGTCCTGTATATATGTTGGAAATATATGTTGTTCTTTTTTAATTTGGAACTCATCAAAATTCTACATTTTATTCACAGTAACGGGACACAGAACTAAAGAGGAATACAACAAAGATTACCATTAATCTTAGGAATGGAAAATACTTTATATTTCTTGGAAAGAGGTCATCACTTTCAATCATCAGAATAGGTGACCATCAGTTTCCCCTCCCCCCAAAATGGGATTATTTTTTAGTGGCAAAAAGCTACACTTAATGTTTGAGGTTGAACTGTGATGGGAATAGCAATGGGGAGATTTGAGGCTACTGGTAACCTATCCCTCATCTAAATTTTTTATACTAAATAGTATAGATTCTATTCAACCAAATCTTTTGGAGTGGGCAGTTATAAGTTTATCCCTTGAGAAGGACTTGATAAGTAGATAAAAATGCCAAACCCAGTTGGAATATCTGGTCGACTGTGCAATGAACCATAGTAATAATAACAGTAATAATAAGAACACTACCTGTCTGTAGCAAATGTTCATTTTTGATAGCGCTAACAGGTAAGCCACACGAAACTGGAAAGGTAGCCATTTTCCAAATTTCATACAGATTAAATAGAAACTGAAAAGTATGTAGGAGAATTAATATGTACAGTTTTACATAATAAAATTAATACTTCACTATCCACAAATTATCTATCTATCTATCTATCTATCTATCTATCTATCTATCTATCTATCTATCTATCTATCTAT